>JACEEZ010007237.1:110000-120000 GCA_016584305.1 Chionoecetes opilio
AATGTTTTGTAGTTTTGAGGTGGCGAGTAGGGTGGGGAGTGGCTGAAGTGGGCTGACGGCACAGACAGGGGGACTTGTTGTTTCTTGATTCACATTCTTTTGATCATAATATGCTTAGTAGTCATCTGAGCAGGTATTTTCTTAATTGTGTTTTGTGGGAATAACGGTGCGAGGTGCGTGCGTGGTGTGTGCGTGACGGCAAAGGGCGTCTTGTTGAGTTTAATCCTTTTAAGTAGTTCTGTGAGTGAGTCTGTGAAGGTTATGTCCTTTTGTAAGATGAGTCTGATGGTGGGCTGTGGTGGTCGTGAAGTGAGTCTGTGAAGTGAGTCTGTGAAGTAAGTGAGAACACAGTACAAGAAAACGAAACCACTTTTTTTTTCTTACACAACAAAGGACTAGCCAAGGACAAAAAAAAAGAGGTAACAGAAAGCCCGCAAACTTACAACTGTGATGCTGAAGGGAAGGACATGAAAGTTGGATAATACAGTGGAAGACAGGGAAGTGAACAGAACAGAACAGAATATAAGAAAACGGAACAATTTACAACGTGATGCTTAAGGGAAAGGACATGAAAGGTGGATAATAAAAGAACACAAGAAAATAAGGAAGCTACAAGAGACCGCGAGATCTACACGTGGTAGTTCCTGTAAATGCACAAATAATGTACAAGCCAGTGAGTCACCATGTCACAAGGCCGCAGTGTCGCCCAGGAGGGTTTGTTGTGTACAGCGCCGCGCCAAGTAATGGGCACACGGTCTTCCTCACGTCCATAGCCGCCGCCCATCACCCACGCCCGTAACTCCATTCATGGCGGGGGCGGAGGATGGGTGTCGTAGGGAGGGACGCAGGGGTTCGGCGCCCCCGCCCTGGCCCCTGCTGGCTGCGGCGTGCTGTGGCCTCTGCAGGTAGGCTGTGGCTGTGGCCAAGGTCTTGCAGTACTTTGTGTGATAAAATAATAATAATGGTAATAATAACGATAGTATTTATAATACTAATACTAATACTAATACTAATAACACAATGATAATGATGATAACGATAATGATAATAATTATAATAATAATACTGATAATACTAACAATAATAATAGTAGTAATAATAACAAAAAAACAAGATTGTATACAAATCTACAAAGTTAGTGAAACGTGGCAAGGCGACCGCAGAGTTTTCCAGCCACACTTGCTTGTCTGTAGCGACTTTATTTGCTCACCCTCGCGAGCCAGCTTCATGTTAAAGCGAAGGCCGAGCTTCAAGTTAAATACTTGACAGTTCTTCCTTGTTCTCTCTTGACTCACGTCCCCTTAGGTAATTACCCACGCCCCCCAGGTTATGAACCGCTGATGTATGCAGTGCTCATTAACCTCATCGGATACAACACTTTTTTTTCATTTGTCTGTCGTCATTTTTTCCTTTTTCCTTTTAATTTTTCATTTCATTTATATCCCCCAAAGTTTTAGACAATCAGGAGCGACAGTTTAGTGTACAGTTAATCATCCTTCACTCCTCACCGTTACCAGACAGACCAGCAGACGAGCCCTGTAGTGGCGTGTGACCACAGTGTGTTGGGTCGCATGTGACATCCGGGGTGAGGCGCACCGAGGAGCCGCCACGCTCTTCTTCGCGCCTCCCGGATCTTGCCGCTCTGAATGCCCTCACGCCGCTCGTGCCGCGGGATGACGGTGACGCCCTGAAACACTCCTCCATATTTTTTTTACGTCACAAAGGACTGGCCAAGGACAAACATAAAGTAATAAAAAGCCCGTTTAATTGCCAGTCCCTATATTAAGATAGTAAGATGATATAGAAAGGGGTGGGTTCAATTTAGTTCGGGAGGTGTCTTGTCACTCCTCTCTGGAAAAACTAAGTCGTAGGATGGTGGACAAATAGAAACAGAAAGAGAGTTTCAAGAGTTTACCAGTGAAGGGATGAAAGAGTGAAGATATTGATTTAAGAACTGCAGTCGGTACCTGCTGAAACCTTATGTGTAGTGCGTATGGCGTTCCCGTCTTTTTCTGAAGTCCTGAAGGCATGTATGACAGCTCTCTTGACTTGGACGAGCATTGTGACGTCTGTATTACGTGATAGTTTGTTTTATGATCTCCTTAACCCTGGAGGCCCAGAACGTGATTTCCATTGTAACTTGGGTACCATTAGACGATTTTAATGAATATATGCAATGTTTTATAGACATGACCTGTTTAGTCCTTGTCCACTAGCTAATCGAAATCGCATATGCATTATCACCTGGTTATGATAATATTGTGTTTCAGGTCATAATTAAAAGACTTAACCAAACACCGTTCCACACCCACCTCTCTTTCTTTATTCTTCTATTGTCTTCTTTATAGGGACTGGCGGGCTTTTTGTTACCTCTTTTTTTTTTACCTTGGCCAGTCCTTTGTGATGTAAAAAAAAAAAAAAAAACACCTGCCTGCCTCCTGCCATAATACCATAATAGTGTTTTAACCGGAGTTACGGGAATGACGGGTTACTTTCACAAGCTTTTTTGAACACTTACTGCTTCAACTTATCTACCTTTTATGCCATCTGTATGATTACTAACGGTTTAAATATAGAAGAAGAAAAAAACAGGTGCGGTGTTTTCACGTGGTTTAGGAATACTTTCACAAGCGTCGCCGTGCCTCGCCTGGACGGACGGGTGATGACGCGTCGTGCTCCCGGCAGCTTTGGAGCGAGAAAACAAGTGTTGAGATAATGGCTACGTGCTGCGTTAGTGGAATGGCCGTGACGTCATCAAGGTCACTACTACATTCCTCCTCACTTTCTTATCCTGCTATACGCCCTTCTTGACTCTCCTCGCCTATCCTTTAAAAAAAAAAAAAAATTATTACATCACTAAAGGACTAGCCAAGACAAAAATTAAAGTATAAAAAACCCCGCTAATTGCCAGTCCCTAAGACAGTAAGAGAACATAAAAAAAGGTGAGTGGGCCAATTTAGTTCGGGAGGTGTCTTGTTACTCCTCGCATGAAAAAATTGAAGTCGTAGGCAAGTGGAAAAATAGAAACAGAAAGAGAGTTCTAGAGTTTTTTTCTACTAACCTATGCGTCATTTTCCTTTCTCGCCACGTATATCATCTGCCACCTTTTTTTTTTTTTTACTTTATTGACATCTTTTACATTTTAACATAGAAGCAAAAAAAGCAAAAAAAAAAAACAAGGGATATAAAATACAATAGAATAAAAAAAAAAAAATAATAATCTGCCACCTCGTATTCCGTCACCCCATTCTACCTCCTTCCCCTCACCCGCTACGCATTACCACTGTCCCCCTTCACTTACTCCACCCACACTCAAGTACTCCACAAGTCTGTCGCCACTCTGTTTCACCCTCTCTCTCTCTCTCTCTCTCTCTCTCTCTCTCTCTCTCTCTCTCTCTCTCTCTCTCTCTCTCTCTCTCTCTCTCTCTCTCTCTCTCTCCTCATTTCCTCACCTCACATCACGTCAGCACTCACCAGTCACCACTAAACACACACTGCGATCACGGCCTAGAAGTTTTGTCTAATTTGTGATTTTTAATATCTGGAAGTATCATGTCATTGTGAATTGGCTGAAATAGGGACTTCTAATCATTGTAACTGAAAACCGACTCCAGATTCGTGTTCAGCATGCCCGAAAACTGTCAGGAACAAATTTTCAAGCAAATCTATTTTAAAAAAATATTGCAAATTTTGCAAGTACATTGCCTTGATTTTTTTTTTAAATCACGTTTTTTTCAATAACTAAAAAACTATGGCAAATATGTGCAACATGTATAGATAAGTAAATATGAAGTAGATCAAGGGTGTGATTTTGTATTCATTTGGTGTAAAGCAAAAAATATTGATTGGTAAATAACCGAGAAAATAGCATATTCGTACATTTAAACACAATATCAATTTTCTCAACAACCATGAGGTGTTTTGAAGAGCTGATTACTGCATTATGTATATCATTTCAAGATGAACCTTTGTTACTTCGATAAGTTTTCCTCTAAGACTCATAGTTTTGCGGCAAAATAACAAAAACCTGATCGTTGTCAATTTTGGAATATTTCTGAGTAGCAAGTGAAGTGTTTCTGAGTGAAATCCGAGAATAATTTTTTCGAAAGATAATTGGAAATGCCAGGGATACAATTGTAGATCCATCCATTTACAATAACTTTTGATGGGTAAGTGCTGCTGTGTGAGAAACAAGTTGTGAGCTAAACGCGTTATAGGAAATATATAAGTTTTTCATTCAGAAACCGTTTATGATAGGTCAGTGTAGACGCGAGACCAGTGTTGCCACCTCAGTGTAGGGGAAGGGACTAACTCTATATGATTTTTACGCATAGTAATATATCTTACTTCTAGTTTAAAGCAGTTTTACTTTGAAAATCGCAAGTTAGACTGAACCTAAGAACAAAAAAAAGAAATTGCAACCCAGCATATTATATTAACATGTACATACTTACATACATACATGCATAAATACATTAACATTTCCATTATAATACCCGCCTAAATAAAAATAAAATGATACTCAAATTAAAAAGTATATAACTGCATTAAAAAAACTCCTTTAAAATTAAATGGTTTGGCAATAACGGAAACTCTTGCAATATATAGAAAGGCTGAGAGAGAGAGAGAGAGAGAGAGAGAGAGAGAGAGAGAGAGAGAGAGAGAGAGAGAGAGAGAGAGAGAGAGAGAGAGAGAGAGAGAGAGAGAGAGAGAGAGAGAGAGAGAGAGAGAGAGAGAGAGAGAGAGAGAGAGAGAGGGAATATAATTAAATCTGTGTGTGTGTGTGTGTGTGTGTGTGTGTGTGTGTGTGTGTGTGTGTGTGTGTGTGTGTGGTGTGTGTGTGTGTGTGGGTAGGAGGTTATGCTAACTTAGGAGTATGATAGAAGCATTACAAGGTGAAAAATGTGTGTGGGTGTATAATCTAATCTTTAAGTAGTAAGAAATTGATGGTTTATGAGTTCTTATGTGTATATGTTCTATTGTAATCTGTATTATTATTATTATTATCATGTGGTATTATAAGTGTGTGTACTTATAATTATAGTATAAATACGATGGGTTTGGTGAGTACAAGTAATACAATCTGTGCTGTTTTGGCATGTTTGAGTGAGTTCTTATTGTGTGGGGGGGCTGGAGTTAACCATCGGATAATTCGAACTTTCGGCTAATTCGACCAGGTCTCCCCCAATTAGTTCGAATTAGAGAGGGTTTACTGTATGACCACGCAGGCTACTATAGTAAATTTACGTTCAGCATACCCAGAAGCCACGCCCCCTGTCTTATAGATGGGACAGGGGGGGGGACGGGGGGAAGCTTAGGAGGAGGGGGGGGGGGGGGATTTACCAGGTATAATTATTATTTATTACTGCATGTGGCAATAAGTGATTCTTGCCTGAGGTCCTCCAATGTGTGTGTGTCTGTATGTGTGTGTGTGTGTGTGTGGTGTGTGTGTGTGTGTGTGTGCGTGTGTGTGTGTGTGTGTGTGTGCGTGTGTGTGTGTGTGTGTGTGTGTGTGTGATTCGGGGTCAAATAGTGAGATAATAAATTGTTCTCTCGTCCATGAGAAAAAACAAAAAGCAATGATGATGAAGAGAGAGAGAGAAAGACATAAAAAAAGTGATGTAATCGTAACCTGGATCTTAGTTTAGGTGGCCATTCCTCTGTTGAAGGTTAATTGTGAGGTGACGATGAAAGTGATGATGGTGGCAGTTATAATAGTTGTAGTAGTAGTAGTAGTAGTAGTAGTAGTAGTAGTAGTAGTAGTAGTAAATTGTAGTAGTTGTAGTAGTAGTAGTAGTAGTTGTTGTTGTTGTTGTTGTACGGATTTGATATATTTTTTCTTCTTACTTCTCATTTCCTTTTTTTTCGGTCTATATTTTTCTTCTGCTTGTTTATACACTACGAGTTACGAACTTATTTTTATTGTCATAGAATTCACCAATAAGTAGTTAACAGAGAATGAGGAGGAGGAAGGATCGAAAGAAGGATAGGAGGAGGAGTGGATAGAAGAAGAGAGGAGGAGGAGGAGGAGGAAGGAGAGGGGAGAGAGGAAAAGGGGGATAGAAGGAAAAAGGGAATTAGGGCAGGAAAGAAGAGAAGAAGGCATGGAGATAAGAAGAAAGAAAGAAAAAATAGAGGCGAGGAGATGACAGGAAGAGGGTGAATTAATATGGCTCGAGGCGAGTGAAGGGTTCGAAATACTAGAGTGTACCAGGTAAGAGCTAAGTGGGTCTCTTCTCTTAGATACGAAGTACCTTTTTCTACAGGAAGTTTTCATGCATACTGAACAATATCAGGAAGGGAGAGAGACGTAGGAATGTGATAATGGGAGACACGGTAGTCTCTGTTGAGAGAGAGAGAGAGAGAGAGAGAGAGAGAGAGAGAGAGAGAGAGAGAGAGAGAGAGAGAGAGAGAGAGAGAGAGAGAGGAGAGAGAGAGAGAGAGAGAGAGAGAGAGAGAGAGAGAGAGAGAGAGGTTAACGATCGTGGGAAGTTCTCACACTTATCATCCTCCTGACCTGCTCACCCAGTGTTTTGTCATCCCTAAGTTACCCTCTCTTCCCTCTCTCTCCCCTCTCTTTCCTCACCGCTCCCCTCTCTCGTCGCCTACCTTCATGCATTGGATTTGAGCTAGGACGTTCAAAGGGTTAATTAAAATCGTCTCGGCTGAGTGAACAGAGTTGAGTACTGAGTGTCCGTTGCTACATTGGGTCTTTCACCTTTTGAGTACCTTTTCTCCTACCTTTCACTGCCAACTAGGCTTTCAACCGTCGAGGCGAGGGACGAGGACTTGCATGTGGTAGTACCGTAATCATGCTTGAGGTGAAGAGGGAGGGTGCGGTGGTGTAGGATGAGGGGGAGGTAGAAGTGAGATGGAGGAGTAGAGGGTGGAGGGGAGAGGGTGGGAGAAGAGTGGGGGGGTAGGTGTTGGGTGGTGATGAGGTGTGTGGGTTGTTACAGTCCTGCTGCTGGTAGTGGGTGTTTGGTGTGTGAGAGGTGGTTGTGTGCTTTACGTGCCTGTGTTGGCGTCATGCTTTTGTCGCTGTGAGCTGGTTTGTGTTCATCTTGTTGGCTTGAGTGGTGGTGGTGTGTATGAGGTGTTTCAAGTCGTCTGTGTAGATTTATGGTTTTGTGTGTGATTAGGTTGGGTCTTAATTAGTGCTTTGTTGAGGTTATTTGTTTTGGTTCTGATGGTGTGTGTGGTTGTTAGTGCTGTGTGATGAGGATGTGCATGTGGTAAGTGCTGTTGATAGTTGCTGTGCGCGTGATAAGGTGTGTGTGGGTGAGTGGTGTTGTGGTGTGTGATGAGGTGGTGTGTGGTGTTAAGGGCTGTGTGTGGGTGTAGTGGGTGTTGTGGTGTGTGATGAGGTGGTGTGTGGTGTTAAGTGCTGTGTGTGGGTGTAGTGGGTGTTGTGGTGTGTGATGAGGTGGTGTGTGGTGTTAAGTGCTGTGTGTGGGTGTAGTGGGTGTTGTGGTGTGTGATGAGGTGGTGTGTGGTGTTGATTACTGTGTGTAGGTGTAGTGGGTGCTGTGGTGTGTGATGAGGTGGTGTGTGGTGTTGAGTGATGTGTGTGGGTGTAGTGGGTGTTGTGGTGTGTGATGAGGTGGTGTGTGGTGTTGATTATGTGTGTAGGCGTAGTGGGTGCTGTGGTGTGAAATTAAACTACACATTTGTGAGTTGTATGAGTGGATCCCCCCCAAACATGAGAGACATACTCCATACATGGGCGGATAAGGACCCTGTACAGAGTAAGCAACTGGGAGGGAGAAAAAAATGGACGCACACGCCACAGAACACCTTAGAAGCTGTTTTAGCAGGATGTGAGATTTCCAGTTCAGATTTTTAGTCATGGATAGTCCAATAATGTTCATTGTAGAAGAGGGAGACGTTGAGTGTCATTGAAGAAGAGGAATAGTTGTCTGGTAGGTTTTGTTGAGTAGACAGGTGAAGAAATTGGGTTTTTGAGGCATTAATCAAAAAAAGATTTGCTTTGCCCCAATCAGAAATTATAGAAAGATCAGAAATGAGGCGCTCTGTGGCATCTCTCCGATGTCACAGCTCCGATCCGATGTGTTGTTGTTGTTATTTTTGTCCTTCCTCTTCTTCTTCTCCTTCTCCTTCTTCCTCTTCTTCTCGTGCAATGAATGAGGCGACAATAAAGCAGGACAAGGTGAGGTTGGGGGAGGTGAAGGCAGAGTGGGGGTCGCTTTGCCTTCATAGACACACCAGATAGGCAGGGAGGGAGGGACAGGAGCCAAAGTCTGACTCACCTGTGTGTGTTGTCTTGCCGGTCCAGACTCACACACCATCACCACACACACCACACGTAGTCCTCGACTACCTGCCACCCCACCTCACCCCCCCCAAACGCACACCACCACCACCAGCACCACCACCACCCACCCCACCCCGCGCACCACCACACCACCAACCACCACCACCCACCACCACCACCACCACCATCATCTCGCCTTGAATGAATGAATGAATTAAACCTTAATGAGTGTTTACGTAGTGATAATAACTGTGGGTATAGTGCAAACAATGCTATATGAATATTAACGCTATATCCACTAGGACCTAGCGTTATTAAAATTATTAACACCTTTTACCGCCCTATCCACATGGTACTTTCATTATTTTAGGTCCATTAATTAATTAAATCAGTTATTCATATTAACCCCTTCACGCCTAGATCTTTCCTATACTAAAAAAAAATGTATGCTGCCGAGCCATAAAATTAAGAAAAGTAACTGAATATACCAAATTAGTTAATCGTCAAGGGATACTAAACAGGTCATATCTAAAAAATATTGCTTATATTCACTAAAAAGCGTCTAATGGCACCCAAATTACAGTGGAAATTGCGCCTGGGTCTCAAGGGGGTTAAAGCACGGCCTTCTATATACAAGGATATAGAAGGCCGTGGTTAAAGACAGGGATTGAAAGAAGTGAGAAGTAGTTTATTTCCATATTTATCTTTGGTTCTTGTTTTGGGATAGAGCCGATAGACCGTCCCTCCTAGCCCCTTCCGCCCCCCTTCCGCCCCCCTCCCCCCCGTAGCGACCAGTCTGTCCGGACCTCGGCTGGACCACGATGCCCTAGGGTACGCCAGAGCCAGACAAACGAGGGCAACACACACAAACACACACACACACACACACACACACACACACACACACACACACA
Organism: Chionoecetes opilio; assembly: GCA_016584305.1. Lineage (NCBI taxonomy): Eukaryota > Metazoa > Arthropoda > Malacostraca > Decapoda > Majidae > Chionoecetes > Chionoecetes opilio. The sequence goes on from JACEEZ010007237.1 coordinate 119,190, forward strand.
CACACCAAGACATGGGTGCGGGAGGAACCAGTGGAGTGGGATGAGAGAGAGAGAGAGAGAGAGAGAGAGAGAGAGAGAGAGAGAGAGAGAGAGAGAGAGAGAGAGAGAGAGAGAGAGAGAGAGAATGTTAGTAAAAGGCTAAACTCTTCATTAAAATTTACGTGCAAGGAATTCATTATGACTTTTGGCAAGGGCAGGAGGGCGAAGAGGAGAAAGACGAGGAGGAGGAGGAGGAGGAGGAGGAGGAGGAGGAGGAGGAGGAGGAGGAGAATGGACAATAGCAACAACAACAACAACAACAACAACACTAACACTAATGCTACTACCCCTACCACTTCTAGTATTACCACTACTATAATTATATTAGTAATAACAATACTAGCAATAATATTTGTTCTTCTTTTTATACCTTGCTCCTGTTTAACACCTTTCGTGGTTTGACGTAAGACCATTTCTTGACTCTCACGGCAAGGCTTCACCCCCCCCCCCCACCCACCCCCACACACACAAACTATTGCTATACCTTCTGCAACACACAAAAAAAATGAATAAACAATAAAAGAGACAAAAAAATCAAGCTTATACAGCTTTTCGAGAACAAGGAAACTAGCCACCACCTCCACTACTACTACTACTACTACTACTTACTACAATATACCTCCACCGCCTCTTTATTTGCAGCGGGTACGCCATAGCCCCACCTCGCTATTGACTGTGGCATCCAACCTTACAACTACCCCTAAAAATAATACATTTACTAACTAACTACCCTAAATTTACAAACTACTCTATTCCTAACCTATCCACCCTT
>JACEEZ010007237.1:125000-127500 GCA_016584305.1 Chionoecetes opilio
CAAGTTCCCTGGGAATTACCCGCGCCTCCCTAAGGGGGCGCGCCCGCCAGGTTAAGAAACGCTGTCCTAAATGAATGAATGAGTCTTACATTTTATCTGTTAACTCTAATTCTTCATAGAGTTTTACAATATGCACCGAGTGATTGGATTTACCTGTCATTCTTAAGTGCAAGTCTGTGTTCCGTGGGAAATTCTGGGTTAGAGACACTGCAAAAGCAAGAGTAAGGCATAACATCTCTCAGCAACCCGTCTAACATGCAGGGTTGTCTTGAGGTTACCGATGCACCCTCGCCGCCGTAACAATGACCTCCACGCCTGCCCTTCACCCTCCTCCTTCTGTGTGTCATGTTGGTGTAGGAATGAGGACTATCGTCGTGAGGAACCGCTATTATCAGCAGGGTTATCCAAGCACTGAACGTGAGATGGAAACACAAATACATTCAGGATAGTATTGTACGAGCAGGAGGCAGCGGCACACTCAGACGGGGACAGGAGGGCAATAACAGGAGCAGCGGGGCAAGTGAGGAAGGAGTTGGGTAGAGGTAGCGCTGGTGGTAGACCTTGGGGGCACACCATAAAAAAAGGGCAAACACTGCACGGACGATATGCAGGCACAGCTGATGGAGACGGGCATTCCAGTACTTGACGATGATCTCTGTGACGTACACATCTTTCCCTAATGTCATTTTAAATAGGGATAAAAAACAGATGTAGTGAGCGTAGTGCAGACAAGGAAGAGACATCATGAGTGTTAAAGCAGCGAGCGTAACTTTGCACCGTTGCCTACGTCACAGCGCGTCGCCAGCCGTCGCAGGTGAGGTGAATTTACTGAAGGAAGCCTCAGTATATATCCAGGTGTCGGAGGGTGAGGTTGTGCTTCTCGTCCCTCCGTCACCCTTACCACCACCCTCCCGCCCTTGATCCTGTCTGTGTGATGCAGATAGGCTAAGATACAAGTGCCGTAAGAGACGCTGAGGATCGCGATTCAAGACGTCAGAATACTCACCCGGGTTTATTCTGAGTCGTTTTGAAGAAGATCTTGCGTCTATATAATTTCGTACATGGCTGGAATATTAAGCAGAGTTGCATTCTGAACCATGAACGCCAGGCTAACACAACGATAACCTGGATTAACCCCTTCGTACCACCCAAGGGAGAGTGACGAGATGAGGTGAGTGATGGCAGATTTATTTTTTATACTCGAATTCTCTTGTATTTGTGCAGTTTCATTTTTTTGACGTAATAACTAATGTGTGCCTGAAGCTTGATGGGGTGGTGGAGGGAGGGCGTGTGTAGTGTGTGTGTGTGTGTGTGTGCAGGGCGAGGGTAGTATCGGTGAGGCGGGTGTCAATATGTGTGAGGCTGTGAATATTTCTGCGATGCGATGCGAAGAGTAGCCGAAGGAGGCCGCGGGGAGTGGAAGGAAGGCCTGTGCATATATTATAACATCTCGACGCGCGCCGCACCGCCATCCCTCATCTGTCAGTGGGTGGTTGCCTGCCTGCCTCGCTTTCCAACTGCCTCTCATACTGGTCAATGTCCTCGCCTCTACTGAAGTAAAATGTCGTGACAAGATTTTGACTAAGGAGACGAAGTTGAAGATGACCTATGAAGTGATACTAAGCGTCAAAGGTCACAAGAAGAAGTTTATCATCAGTCATCGTCGCCTAGCTTCCATACTCGCGTCTTTATCTGTCCGTTGCACACGTTAGCAGGGACATGCCATGACTTGTTGCGCGGGGAGAATGCTGATGGACACGTTATTACTTCGTGGTTATACTGGTCAATTCTTCTGTCTGTTTATATTAAAGTTAGTGCTTTCGTTAAAGTTCATTAGGAATTCGTTTGTGCTTCGTTAATAATTTATGTTTTGTTCCTGTAGATCTGTATGTGTGTCTGTCTGTCTCAATGTGGTCATACACTCAACACTATCCATTTTAGTTGTGTAATACGTCTGTGTCTTTTTATTTGTTTATGTAAAAAGCAATCACAGGGAATCTATTTTATCCTCGCCTGGACATATTTTTGATGTTAGACCAGCGTGGAGTCATACTACTACTACTACTACTACTACTAATAATAATAATTTCATTTGCACCCGAAGACATACAGGAAAAACAACAACATACTATACATTCTACATGAGGAAATGAACTTAACTAAGTACTAAAGCAAATAAAAGATAATATATACATGTAGGCATAAGGCAGTGCTCTGATTCACTATGGAGACATGTACACCAAGACACTTCACCATTTTTGGAGGGTGTGGCGTCACTCAGCGGCGGGGATTTTACTTCGTCATCATAATTCAGAGTGATGAAAGTCCAGTTTTTTTTACTTATTTTATTTGTAGTAGTGGGCTGGTATCACCCGACAGTGGTATGAGATCACGATAACTTCTCTTTGATGACCATTTGATAGTCTACTTTTCTGTAAATATACTAATAGTAGTATTTGAGATCAAAGTATATTTGAGAGTTTGCCCGTGGGATGTGTAT
>JACEEZ010007237.1:132500-155000 GCA_016584305.1 Chionoecetes opilio
TATGCACAAAATATATAATGTAGAGTATAGTGCACAAAATATATAATGTAGAGTATAGTGCACAAAATATATAATGTAGAGTATAGTGCACAAAATATATAATGTAGAGTATAGTGCACAAAATATATAATGTAGAGTATAGTGCACAAAATATATTCGCGTAACATTTTGATCAAGATTTTTCAAGATTTATTTTTGGTCATTTATTTGTCTTTCTTGTCTTTTATGTTGCCGCCTTGACATTACATACAGTAAGAAATGACAAATAGATAAAAAAACAATTCAATATCAGATCACAGCTACAGGTTCCTTAATTGAATATCTATCTTATACACTACAACAACATCAAAGAGTAATTAAGAGTAAGTAAGTAATCAAAAGTAAGAATAAAAAAAAAGTAAAGTAAGAGTAATAAAAAAGTAAAGTAAAGTAAGAGTAATCAAAAAAGTAACGTAAAGTAAAAGTAAACAAAAACTAAAGTAAAGTATTAAGGAGTACGGTAATCAAAAAGTAAAGTAAAGTAAGATTAATAAAAAATATAGTAAAGTAAGAGTATTTAAAAAGTAAAGTAAAGTAAAATTATTCAAAAAGTAAAGTAAAGTAAAATTATTCAAAAAGTAAAGTAAAGTAAAATTATTCAAAAAGTAACGTAAAGTAAAATAGTCCAAAAGTAAAGTAAAGTAAAATTAATCAAAAAGCAAAGTAAAGTAAGAATAGTCAAAAAGTAAAATAAAGTAAGAATAATAAAAAAAGTAAAGTAGGAGTAATAAAAAAGTAAAGTAAGAGTAATAAAAAAGTAAAGTAAAGTAAGAATAATAAAAAAAGTAAAGTAGGAGTAATAAAAAAGTAAAATAAGAGTAATAAAAAAGTAAAATAAGAGTAATAAAAAAGTAAAATAAGAGTAATAAAAAAGTAAAATAAAGTAAGAGTAATCAAAAAGTAAAGTAAAGTAAAATAAGAGTATTCAAAAAGTAAAGTAAAGTAAAAGTAATCAAAAAGTAAAGTAAAGTAGGAGTATTCAAAGAGTAAAGAGTATTCACGAGTGGTTATTTCAATGGTCACAGCAGCCGTATTACTATTGTCGTTGTTGCTTCACACGGGCGACTTTCCCTTTCTCGCTTTATATCTTTTTACTTTCTCTGTTATTTCTATATTTATTCTTGGTTTTTTTGTACTAACTGAATTGTGAAAGCCAACATGAAGGGGGCGTGGTGGTGGGCGCCTGTTAGTGGTGATAGTGCGGCGCCCGGGTGTGGTGATGGCGGGGCGAGAGAGAGAGAGAGAAACATAAAAAATAAGGAATCTACAAGAGGCTGAAGAGGGAGAGAGAAAGAGAGAGAGAATATAAGAAAATAAGGAAGCTACAAGAGGCTGAGGAAGGAGAGAGAGAGAGAGAGAGAGAGAGAGAGAGAGAGAGAGAGAGAGAGAGAGAGAGAGAGAGAGAGAGAGAGAGAGAGAGAGAGAGAGAGAGAGAGAGAGAGAGAGAGAGAGAGAGAGAGAACGGGGTGCTTCGTATCGTAACTATAACAGTCTCGGTTACTTCTAACTAGATAGTAATGGAAATAACAGATGGGTGAACAGTCTCAGCAGAAGGACGGTCATGCCAGCCTCCATCGACATACATACAGATACAGACAGACAGACAGACAGACATACACACATGTGGTCACGTTACGTTACAATCCCTTGAGCATTAATCCACATCGTGTGCCGGCGCCGTTACTCCTCGTATCGCGTGACGGGACAGCATGTGTGACGGAGGCAGATGTTTGAACTTGACCGTGGTAACAAGACGCATAGTTAGTAAAGGTTTGTTAAGTTAAGGAGGCATAAAGGTAGTTAGTGCGGATAGGTCATCAGGTAGTTAGTGCGGAGTCTAAAGGGTGTTTTAAAAGGAAGCTAGACGATTTCATGGATGGGGATGAAAGTGGATGTAGGTAGTGTTAAGTATCAGGAACTACCATGTGTAGGTTTCGTGGCCTCTTGTAGCTTCCTTATTTTCTGAAGTACATAAGAACATAAGAAAATAAGGAAGCTACAAGAGGCCGCGAGACCTACACGTGGTAGTTCCTGTTACTGAACACTATCTATATGCAGTACATCTACCTTTCATCCCTATCCATGAATTTATCCAGCCTCGTTTTAAAGCTCCCTTCTTATGTTCTTATATAAAGCACGTTGGGATGAGGAAGGAAGGCAAGGCAGGGTCGTGGGAAGGGCGTGTCCAAGCTTGTTGAAGTTACGCTGCGGTGAATCGGTTTAAGTTACGAGTGACTTACGACACATTAAAAACAGGGCTGGAAAGATTTGGGCCTTTTTACAGGTGGAGGTAAATTAGTGGGTGAGCGTGAAGGTGTATGCTTATAGGGTGAGGTGGGCAGGGCAGGGCTAGGACACGTTTAGGGCACGAGCGGCTTGCGTTATGGTAAGGTTTGGATTTATGATCACATTCTAATTGGCGGTATTACAATAAAGGGCCTGGATTGGGGTTCCTCTGGTGGTTATTCCTATGTAAGGGTAATGGTAAGGGTCTCGCCGAGGTACTGTACTGGGCCACATACAGGGGAGGGGGAAGAGGGGGGTGTTAGGAGGAGGAAGAGGAAGGGGACATAAGCCATAGATCCCACGGATGATATTTCAGTGTGGTATATGAGAGGGGGGACTGGATGCTTTGTGCCACCATCGTTCCCATGATCGTTCCCATGACCATCACGACCACCATCACCACACACATGACTACTATAAGGATAAAACAGTCATTTAGTAGGTGTACTTATCACTACCGGCATAGGTGTGTGGATTAAAGTTATATAACATACATACATTGTCGTAAAGGATGAAGAAAATACGATTAGTGTTATGCAAATATCATCTAATTTCCGTACACTCATGTGTGTGTGTGGTGTGTGTGTGTGTGTGTGTGTGTGTGTGTGTGTGTGTGTGTGTAGTGTCAAGCAGGAACAGTAGGGACAGTGGTTTCCTCACGTCCGAGGGCGTTACGTTAACAAAAGACGCAGCCACAAACGTACCCAAGGGAGCTGAGGGAGACACGGCGTGGAGGTGCCGGTGGTGTGTGTGTGTATGTGCCGGTGGTGCGTGTGTGTGTGTGTGCCGGTGATGCGTGTGTGTGTGTGTGCCGGTGATGCGTGTGTGTGTGTGTGTGTGTGTGTGCCGGTGATGCGTGTGCGTGTGTGTGCGTGTGCCGGTGGTGCGTGTGTTCAACGGCGCCACCTAACACGCCGGAGCAACGCGGTATCATATCAACGCTGAGAACGCACCTTCACCACTTTGTTACCCACCCCAACACACCTGAAGCAGCCCCAACACCTAAACACACCCCAACACACCTGAACCGCCCAACACACCTAACACCACACCCCAAACCACACCTGAACCCGCCAACACACCTAAACACACCCCAACACACCTGAACCCGCCCCAACACACCTAAGCACACCCCAACACACCTGAACCCGCCCCAACACACCTAAACACACCCCAACACACCTGAAGCCGCCCCAACACACCTAAACACACCCCAACACACCTGAAGCCGCCCCAACACACCTAAACACACCCCAACACACCTGAACTCGCCGCGACACACCTAATACATCCCAACACACCTGCAGCCGCCCCAACACACCTAAACACACCCCAACACACCTGAACCCGCCCCAACACACCTAAGCACACCCCAACACACCTGAACCGCCCCAACACACCAAACACACCCCAACACACCTGAAGCCGCCCCAACACACCTAAACACACCCCAGCACACCTGAACACACCCCAACACACCTGGAGCCGCCCCAACACACCTAAACACACCCCAACACACCTAAACACACCCCAACACACCTAAACACACCCCAACACACCTAAACACACCCCAACACACCTGGACCCGCCGTAACACACCTAAACACACCCGGACACCCGCGACACACCCACCACACCCACAGACAACCACACTTCATATGTAGTGCACGTGTCCAGGTTTTCGCTACGTCTTGTTCACTGGGGCGAGGGGAGGGGTGAGGCGAGGGCGTGGCGGGACACAAGGAGGACACCAGCTTAGCGCACCCGGGCAGTGACTGGGCGACTCGCTGCAACGCTTGGGATAGACAAGCCTTAACCCCTTGAGGCCCAGAACGTAATTTCCATTGTAATTTAGCTACCATTAGACTATTTCAATGAGTGTATTAATATTCTATAGATATGACCGGTTTAGTACACTTGTCCACTAGCTAATTTTGTGTATTTATTTGCTTTTCGTAATTTTATGGCTAACAGACGATTATGTTAAGGAAAAATCTGGGCGTGAAGGGGTTAAAAGCAGCTCATGGTTGTGGTGGTGGTGACGAGGGTGAGGCGGTGATGCAGGGACGATCCGTGGTGGTGATGATAGTGTTGTTCCAGGTAGTGGTGGTGGTGGTGATGTTACTGTTGTTGGTGATGGTGATAGTGATGATATGGGCTGTAATGGCGGAAACTGTGATTCAGTTGTTGTTTTTATTGTGTGATGGTGGTAATGACTAATGATAATGGTGGTAATGTTCTACTTAATTGTAACAGTAGAACATCTGACACGGAAAGAAAATGGTTAACTCCTTCACGCCCAGATCTTTCCTTTGCTATATAAAAAAAATGTCTGTTGTGGAGCCATAAAATTACAAAAAGTAACTAAATATACCAAATGAGTTAGTCGACAAAGATACTAAACAGGCCATAGCTATAAAACATTACTTATAGTCACTAAAAATCGTGTAATGGTACCCAGATTACAATGGAAATTACGTTCTGGGTCTCAAGGGGTTAAGGTTAAGTTTGAAGACAGTGCTATAACCTCTATCTAACCTCTAACCTCTAGTGCTATAACTATGATGAAGTATGATAACTATGATAAAACTATGATGCCACCTCTATTTTTTTTATAGGGTCAGTTTTCATTTTTTTTCAGCCAGTTTTTCATCGTAGTTTTGAGTCATGTTGTGTACTCGTAATAGTGGCAAAGGCTTATTCCAGGAGGGTGAAAGGGGGAAGTAAGGGCGCCATGGAAGGCTTTAGGACGATGAAGAAGGGAGTGGTGGGAGCGGTAGGGCATGAGCAGGCGTGTATAGTTGTGGGAAGGGGCGAAGGGGTATAATAGGGCAGTAGGCGTGTAGAGGTGAGGGGAGGGATAGGGCATGAGAAGGCGTGTGTATAGGTGTGGTAGTCTGGAAGCCTATAGGTAAAGGAGGGAGTGAGGGTAGGGTAGGGCATGAGAAGGCGTGTATAGGTGAGGGGAGGAGGGAGTGAGGGGAGGGATAGGGCATGAGAAGGCGTGTGTATATGTGTGGTAGTCTGGAAGCCTATAGGTAAAGGAGGGAGTGAGGGTAGGGTAGGGCATGAGAAGGCGTGTATAGGTGAGGGGAGGAGGGAGTGAGGGGAGGGATAGGGCATGAGAAGGCGTGTGTATAGGTGTGGTATTCTGGAAGCCTATAGGTAAAGGAGGGAGTGAGGGTAGGGTAGGGCATGAGAAGGCGTGTAGAGGTGAGGGGAGGAGGGAGTGAGGGGAGGGATAGGGCATGAGAAGGCGTGTGTATAGGTGTGGTAGTCTGGAAGCCTATAGGTAAAGGAGGGAGTGAGGGTAGGGTAGGGCATGAGAAGGCGTGTGTAGGTGAGGGGAGGAGGGAGTGAGGGCCGAGGGAGGGATAGGGCATGAGAAGGCGTGTGTATAGGTGTGGTATTCTGGAAGCCTATAGGTAAAGGAGGGAGTGAGGGTAGGGTAGGGCATGAGAAGGCGTGTATAGGTGAGGGGAGGAGGGAGTGAGGGGAGGGATAGGGCATGAGAAGGCGTGTGTATATGTGTGGTAGTCTGGAAGCCTATAGGTAAAGGAGGGAGTGAGGGTAGGGTAGGGCATGAGAAGGCGTGTATAGGTGAGGGAAGGAGGGAGTGAGGGGAGGGATAGGGCATGAGAAGGCGTGTGTATAGGTGTGGTATTCTGGAAGCCTATAGGTAAAGGAGGGAGTGAGGGGAGCGGTAGGGCATGAGAAGGTGTGTATAGGTGTGGTATTCCTCACCTGATAGGCCCGACCAAGCACTTTGTCGGGGAGGCCGGCGCGATGTTATGATAATGAGCTGACATCACTGTGTTGGTCTGCTATTATTCTCGTATTCTTATCGCCTACAGACCCTTACCTGGCCACTCATCCACGCCCCTCACCTGGGAGAGAGAGAGAGAGAGAGAGAGAGAGCTTTACCAATACATAGTCGGGATAAGCCATTGCAACTAAAAAGAGAGAGAAAAGAAAACGTAGAGAGAGAGAGAGAGAGAGAGAGTTTTACCAATACATAGTTGTGATAAGCCTTTGCACAAAAAAGAAGAGAGAGAAGAGAAAAAAAAAGAGAGAGAGAGAGAGAGAGAGAGAGAGAGAGAGAGGAGAAGGGAGAGAGAGAAGAGAGAGAGAGAGAGGTTATACCAATACATAGATGTGATAAGCCTTTACCTCGCCAGCCTTTGCAACACTGGCCTACGTTTATCCGTCGTTAATTACAATTTTGACGCTAATGAACCCTAATCACGATCAATCCCTCTTTCTCTTTATGCTCTCTTTTTTTTTTCTCCTCTCTCTCTCTCTCTCTCTCTCTCTCTCGCTCTCGCTCTCGCTCTCGCTCTCTTCTCTCTCCCTCCTCCTCTCTCTCTCTCTCTCTCTCTCTCTCTCTCTCGTCTCTCTCTCCTGTCTCTCTCTCTCTCTCTCTCTCTCTCTCTCTCTCTCTCTCTCTCTCTCTCTCTCTCTCTCTCTCTCTCTCCACTCCCGTCTCGCTCCTCGCCCCGAAGACAAGAGTGTTGGGAAGCGTAAACAATGCTCGTCTTTACATCTGCACGCCTAATACATTCTCACACGCTCTTGAACACACACACACACACACACACACACACACGCACACACTCACACACACACACACACACACACACACACACACACACACACACACACACACACACACACACACACAACACACACACACACACACACACTCACAACACAACACACACACACACACACACACACACACACACACACACACACACACACACACACACACTGTTGAATATATGATGAACAAGTGCCGAGGAATCTAATTGTTCAAACATAACATATACTTCAGCGGTGTTGTAACTTCGACAAGACTTATTATCATGAAGAGGATCAACCTGTAGAAGGGAAGACGTCACTGCTAACGCCATTTCTCTGTTGTTTCTTCTGGAGTGACCGAGACCACTTAGGGCGAGACACTCTAAGGAGATGTCACATAATCGCTTCTTGTACCTCTGTCACGTATTGCAAAAGATTATGTAGGAAGAGTAAAAGATCCGTCACATGTTGCATTTTCGCCCCAGCAATCAGCGTCATGGGCTCTTCGGAAGACTCAGGAAGACGCAACCGACTAAACCGACTATGTAGGAAGACTAAAATATCCGTCACATGTGTTGCCTTTTCGCCCCAACACCCAGCGGCCCGGCCCGTCAATCAGCGTCTTGGGCTCCTCGGAAGACTCATGAACAAGACCAAGGGAATTAAGATCTCTATTCCCTTTGGCCTTGCTCAAAAGACGTTACTTTGCCGGTACCTGGAACTGTCGCCGATCGGAACTCTCGCCGCCGTCGTCGAGTGTTCCAATTCTTGATATTACAGGACCCAATATATACATTTCATCAAGTGTTACCCGTGTTTCTGCATTCAGGGATGAAATACTATCGTTAGCTTGATCAGTTAGGTTAGATTAGGTGCCATTGTCCAGGTTAGGTTACAATTTCCACGTCGACGAGAGTTCTAGTTTGTTGTTTCAGCGAGAATTCCCATCGGCGACAGTTCCATAGACCACTTTGCCACTCGCGTCACACCAGCCCCGCCAAACCTCTGCCAAGGGAGGATCTGCCGCCGCCCTGTGTTGACAAGAAGTTACAACACCCAAGGACAATGCATTTACTTCATGTATATATACAATTGCAGGATCTGAACTTTGCCCACTATTATGCATTTTCTTAAACGCGTGAGACCGTTCATGACCTACTGAGCGTGTGTTTGGGGTGTGTGAGAGTCGTGATTTACGTAAAACCTTTCGCGTTTGGGCTGTGGCGATGACATTTACAAAGCTGTAATCGTATTTTTTTTCATACTTTACGTTCGATTACTACCTTCCATGGTGTAGCGTAGACCATTTCTAGTCTTTCATGGCAAGTGTCCACTGAGACATACACAGATATACAAGTGACATCTAGGGAGGGAGGGTGAGTAGAACCTTCGGCGTCAAGTCCCTCGTGGTAAGCTCTCATCTACTCTCTCATCTTCTCTCTCTCTCTCTCTCTCTCTCTCTCTCTCTCTCTCTCTCTCTCTCTCTCTCTCTCTCTCTCTCTCCTCTCTCTCTCTCTCTCTACTATGAGTGGTGTGTGGGCGGGTTGCAGGTGTTACATTCATTGTATTTTCTTCCTCCGTCAGTTGTTGTGAAGACGGCGCAGGCGGGGATGTGTAAGCAGTATTTAAGCTGAATTTCAATGGGTATAATAATAGTGTTCGTGTGACTTTTACGTTTAGGCGAGGAAAGATATGGGCAGTTTTTCTTTTCTTACATTCTCATTATTATATAGGGTGTAGAAACAATGATAGTGGTGGAGGTGGTGATAGTGGTGGTGATCGTGTGTGTATGTGTAGTTGTTGATGTGTTTAATAGTGTGCGTGAGAGAGAGAGTGACGCCATGTGTGTAGGTAGTGTGTATGTAACGTTACTCTGTGCTGTGCTCACGTTCTGCTTGTGTACTGTACTCTACCTTCCTTCCCGCGGCCACCTGGTGTGTGGTGGCGCTGATTGAAGAGCCATCATCGCCCACAGAAGCTCTCTCGCTGAGGGATCGTGTGCAGAGGAGTCGAGTTCGATGTAGATGGAGTCTGAATGCTTTAAAAGTAGAGATGAATTAGAGAAGGTAGCACAGGATGACAGAAAGGAAGTAATGAGAAAAAATTGAGGCTTAGAGAAAGAAAAAAGGGGATGAATGTTTTTATTAATTAAGTAGAGAGGAAAGAATACAAGAAAGAATGATAGAAAGGAACGAATATGAAAAAAACGAGGCTTCTTCACGCCTAGATCTTTCCTTTGATAAATATAAATCGTCTGTTGTTAGCCATAAAATTACGAAAAATAACTGAATATACCAAATTAGTTAGTGGGCAAGGATACTAAACAAGTCATATCTATAAAATATTGCTTCTATTAGCTGAAAATCGTTTAATGGTACCCAAATTACAATGAAAATTACGTTCTGGGTCTCAAGGGGTTAAAGAAAGAAAAAAATGGTTAATGAACAAAGGAGTCTGAATGTTTTAGAATGGAAAGAAGGGAAGAAAGAATGACAGAAAAAGGAAAAAGAATAAATGAAGACGAAACTTAGAGAAAGAAAAAAATGGTTAAAGAACAAAGTTACGTCTGATCGAAATTTAACGACATCAAACCATTTTTTCGACATTATATGACATTTAACACATTATCCACTTTTTCTTTCAATTAGAGAGAACTGCAACTCCGAAATGCCAGTGGTCGCTGGCAGTTTTAACTCACAATTTGGTGAAAAGTTGGTCAACTTGAAAGAAAAAGATGGGCTTATTCCACTGCACTTAAAACACACAAGTATAATATTAAGAACGATTTTCTTCTATATGTATATTGTATAGAAGCCTGATTCTGTAAAACATTGTATATAACCAAATAACCAAGTAGGTTATAGTTGAGGAGGCGAGGTAAATGTTACTCTATGATATTATATAGTCAATAACGTATGTTTAGAAGTTATCTATACCTAGGCAGTCATATTTTCCTGTTATTATTGTGTATCAATCAGAAAGAAAGCCTGGAAGTGCAATGAGTCGACGCGTGAAGTAGCAATGTTTTGATTCAATCTCCCCGCCACAATCTCCCCGCCCACCACTCCCCGCCGCGGCGTGTCGCCTCCACAATTATAACCTACATTGTCGCAGCAACAAGCCGATTTCGGCATTCTTTATTCTTCGTTTTTCCAAGGCATTGCTTATTGTATTTTGACAAGCGTTTGCCAGACGCAGCAGTACTGTCTCAGAAAACAGTGTGAACATCGCCCAAATTTTAAATGCCACAATATCCATGTAAAAAATATATTAAGCTTTGCTACTCGAGGCGAGTAATTTGCATTAAATTGCTATTATAGAACGTTCCATCGTAATGCATGTCATCCATATAATTAGTAGAACAACAGAAGAACTATATTTTTTGGTATTCAGATGCGGTGCATCAATGTTTATCGCGAAATTAATTTATGAAAAATATTAGTCGCGGAGCCAAAACACAGTAGACCAACCTTTGAGTTAAAACTGCCAGCGACCACTGGCATTTCTCGAGTTTCAGATCATTGGAATTGATGTGCACTCTTTGCCGCTATCACCTCTTCATTAAATATCTTCCAAGCATCTTTAATTATATAGGGAAAGCTGTACTATTTTTGTTTTAGATTAGCGTTAGTATAGAAAATAAGTAAGTACATTATCTGGTGGGGTTTGTAGGGGGTGTAGATGGGTGGAGGGGCAATGGACGGGGTGGTGGGAATGTAGGGGCGCCACGAAACACTTGTCATACGGCTTATTAATGTTTTTATGCCCGTGGGACCCCCTTGCCTTGTTTCCCACCAATTAACATGTATAGCGACGCTTTGATATTGTGCAATGTGCATGTATGTACCGGTACTGCTGCTGCTGCTGCTGCTGCAAGTAAACCCACTACAACGACAGCAACAACACTATTAGCTGCTACTGCTACTACTACTACTATTATTACTACTACATCAATTACCTCTACTACTTCTATTATTACTACTACTACTACTTCAATTACTTCTACCATTACTAATACTTCAAGTACTTCTACTACTTCTACTACTACATTACTACTTCTGCTACTACTACTACTACTTCTACTACTACATTACTATTTCTTCTACTACTACTACTACTACTACTACTACTACTACTACTACTACTACTACTACTACTACTACTACTACTGCTACTGCTACTACTACTACTACTACTACTACTACTACTACTATACTACTACTACTACTACTACTACTACTACTACTACCACTTCTACTATTTCTTCTACTACTACTACTACTACTACTACTACTACTACTACTACTACTACTACTACTACTACTACTACTACTACTTCTACTACTACATTACTATTTCTTCTACTACTACTACTACTACTACTACTACTACTACTACTACTACTACTACTACTACTACTACTACTTCTACTATTTCTACGACTACTACTACCACTATTGAAACAACAACAACAAATACTATTACTACTACTACTACTACTACTACTACTACTACTACTATTACTATTACTATTACTACTACTACTACTACTACTACTACTACTACTACTACTACTATTACTACTATTACTACTATTTCTACGACTACTACTACCACTATTGAAACAACAACAACAAATACTACTACTACTACTACTACTACTACTACCACCACTATTAGTAACGATAATAATGTTAATGATAATAGTAATAATGATAATTTTATGAAAGTAAATAGAAAATAGTAAGAAGAAAACACAGGTAGTTAGATAGGGAGCAAAAAATACCACGACCAGGTTTAATTGTTCCTCATGATGTCATTTCTCTCTCTCTCTCTCTCTCTCTCTCTCTCTCTCTCTCTCTCTCTCTCTCTCTCTCTCTCTCTCTCTCTCTCTCTCTCTCTCTCTCTCTCTCTCTCTCTCTCTCTCTCTCTCTCTCTCTCTCTCTCTCTCTCTCTCTCTGTGCTCGTTTCATCACCGTCTTGTCCTCAAGTAGGCCGCCACACTCCATTATTTTCACCGTCATCAGGCCAGTCGCACCATTATGCTACATTATTTATATTATGTTCCTGAGCCGTCCAGACACCCCGTAATTAACGTCACCTGTCGACCTGTTTCATCGCGGGTCTGGAGTCGGTAAGGCACGTGAAGGATTGTCTTGCTGCGGGGGACGGTCGTTTTTATTATTTTCTTTTTTGCCGAGTCGCTTCTTCCTCACCCGCTCATCTATCTTTTTACAGCGTTTTAGAGCGGCTCATTTGTTGCTTCCCTTGGCGATGACAAATACCAAGGCGTCATATGTTGGGCTGGACCGTCTGTTGTTGGTGTTAGAGTTATAAAGTTAGAGAGTTTATAGAGTTATAGTGGAAGGGAAGCAGGGAAGGTGCTACTATAGTTGTTGGTGCGGTATTGAATCCTCTGCTTAACCCCTTCACGCCCAGATCTTTCCTTTGCTATATGAAATTGTCTGTTGTTAGCCATCATTTTACAAAAAGCAACTTAATATACCAAATTAGCTAGTGGACAAGGATACTAAACAGGTCATAGCTATAAAATATTGCTTATAGTCACTAAAAATCGTCTAATGGTACCCAAATTACAATGGAAATTACGTTCTGGGTCTCAAGGGGTTAAGTGATGGCAGATATTTTTTGATTACTTTTGGTCTACTAACGTGTAATTCGTAATCTAGTCATTTGTATTGCCACCGGGTATACCATATTTTTATTATATTTAACAGTTATTAAACATACATATATGTTAAAAAGTAGATAAGTTAAGGCGTTAAATGTTCAAGATCAGCGAAAGATTTTAATGATGATGAAGAACAGCAAGAATAAGAAGATTAACAACAATAAGAATTAAGAGAAAAAGTTAAAGAAATAGATGAAGATAATAATAATAACAAGAACAACAATAACAACAACTACATTTTCACGCTTCGTCTCGGATTTCACTTCCGTTCACACGCAACCGTTCAGTTTTGTGTTACGCATATAAACCTAATTTAGCTGTTTTCTCACAAGAACTATTTGCTGCTGGCGCCCTTCCAGTATTCATGTTGGTCTGCCATATCGGGGGCTTCACTGATCGCCCTGCCAACACTCAACTATGTTTTTCGCAAGTTGGCTAAAAAAACACAAAGAAAATATAGCTTAACAAGGAGAGGAAAAAGAAAATGCTATATTCACTTATTCTATTCACTTAAGCTGGATTCTTGGGAGCTGCTCGATGCCTACCTGAGTATGTAAGGACGTCGCTGATTGGCTGAGGCTACCAAAATACCACCACCATCACCACCCAGCCCGCGTGCATCAGCCAATCAGCGACGTCCTTACATACTCGGGTAGGCATCGAGCAGCTCCCAAGAATCCAGCTTAAGTGAATAGACTATAGCACTCAAGTATATTCTTCGCAAGTTGGCCAAAAGACAAACCCTCCCAAATATATATGGTTTAACAAGGAGAGGTATAGAAATATGTAATCATGAACCGGAAAAAAAACCCTCTTTACAAAGTTGGCCAAAAAACAAACCTTGTTAAAAAATGTTTGGCTTAACAAGGAGAGGCAGAGCAATTTATATTCTTGAACCGGTAAAAAAAAAACCTCTTTGTTCACTTGCATATATGGTAAACGCTGCGCAGTATTTGTCAAGGAGAATGTGTCATGAAAATCGAAATATGTTCTTTTTATTGGTATCGTGAGCCTTGATGGGACAGAGTCAGCTTGTAGCGAGGTCGTCGTTATTATATCAGAAGAATGTTTGTCCGTATATAGTAGTCATGTTTTTTTTCTTCCAGTTTTTCTCTAAATTTGTCTCATTGTTTTCTGTTTTGACGGTCGATCAGCCACCTAAAACCTATAATGTGTCCTCTCACCCTGGCCTCGTGAGAGAGAGAGAGAGAGAGAGAGAGAGAGAGAGAGAGAGAGAGAGAGAGAGAGAGAGAGAGAGAGAGAGAGAGAGAGAGAGAGACGCTAGAAACCAATTTAATTACATTTCTCAGTAACGTTACCTGGAGCCCGTGAGTAAAGAAAGAGGAACCATTTACCGCCACTCAGGAAGATAACGTGGGAGGAACGGCACTTGAAGACGAGATGTAAGATTAATGGATTGGCTGTGGATGTAACACGGATCATCAATGTACAGTACGCTTACTAAGAGCTTACTATATACTCGTTGCACGTTAAGTTGGCGAAAATGGGGCCCCTTCACCCGCCCCTTCCGAACGCACGGGATTGGCTGAGGTGTTGGGTGAGAATGCTTTACTCCAAGTTCCGCCCTAAAGCCCCAACACCCAACACCTCAACCAATCCCGTGTGTTCGGAAGGGGGGAGTGAAGAGGCCCAATTTTCGCTAACTTAACGTGCGGCGAGTATAGTAGAAGCCATGGGGTGGAAAACAGGTGGCAAAGGGGAGGTAAAAGAGTGTATTTAGTACCTTAGTGCATGAGTTGTTGTGTTCTCGGGGGCGAAACGGCGTAGCGTGAGACATGATGACGGGAAAGAAAATATAATGGGGGTGGGGAGGGAAGGGGTGTTCTCTCAATGAATGTTGCAGTACCGTTTCTATCCAAAAATCATCCATCGCTACAGGAAGTAAACATTTGCGTTAAAAGGAAAGTCATGAATTCTTGGAGGAAAAATATAAGAGAAATTTGTGATGAGAAAGTTTAATGAATGGAGATGTTTTTGAGGTATTGTGTTTGTGTGACTATGAATATTTGTGTTTAGAGGAAAAGAGAGAGAAAAATAGGAGGGATTAGGAACCGGGAAGCACAAGTGTGAGATGTATGTATTGTTTATGTTGTTGTTTGATGGATGGAAAAACTTCTATCAGCGTTTTCTCAGCTTCAGTAAAAGTTAAGTGAAATCAGAGGGCAGCCTTATGCTTGAATAGATAGGTGTACTGTACGTATCTTTTTTGCTGGGTTTTATATTTGCCCTTCCGTCAATAACACTATAGTCGCCACTGCGCTTTATAATAATAATTATAATAACTGATGTCGCCAGGCGCCAAATATTACGCATTTTAGCATCACTACAGACTTGTATACGTGTCACTGAAGACCGTACATAATATAAACTACTGTGCATGCCTCTTCAGTGGCACATACCTCTGTACCACACACATCTGGTATTCTGGCACATACCTCATAAGTCTGTAGTGATGCTAAAATTCGTAATATATGGCACCTGGCAACATTAGTGCAGTGGCGACTATCGTGTTATTGACGGAAGGTGTTTGCTGCCGTACTTTATGTAAAGGCAAAACATTTCAACCACCTCCATCCCTACATAACGTAACGTTCGCAGCATCAAGAAAGTTCTACCAGTGCGTAGGTTCGTCGCATGGTTGGTGATATATAAGGGTGTGTCCTGTGACCGCTTTCACCTGTCGGTCACGCATATTAGCTTTAACATAATGACTAAAAGAAACGTCGATTTATAATATTTTCTTATCTATGCCATTTACTTCAGTATGATTTTAAGACAATTCCCAAACTTAACGAGCGAGTAATAAGTTCCAAATTATAAGTAGTTTAGTTGTATCTTTCGTTGCTTATCTCTAGAGTAATATTATTACTTAAAAGTTTCTTCTGTCTTGATGTTTATCTATTAATTATAGTTGCTTTCACTTATGATTAATTTCCTAACTTTCATCATTTGATAGTCATTTGTAGTTGAATCTTGTATCTTTTATGGTTACTTGTGGAGATTACGTGTTTAAATTACCTGCATATTATTGTCCAAATTTGTCTTGCGTTGTGTTAATAATTGTCACTTCTGCTTTCTCTCTTTTTATGTGTGTGTGTGTGTGTGTGTCGTCCAGGTGTGGTGTGTGTGTATGTGTGTGTGTGTGTGTATGTGTGTATGTGTGTATGTGTATGTGGTGTGTATGTGTATGTGTATGTGGTGTGTGTGTGTGTGTGTGTGTGTGTGTGTGTGTGTGTGTGTCGTCCAGGTATGGTATGTGTGTGTGTGTGTGTCGTGCAGGTATGGCAGGTATGGTGTGACCTCTTCTGACAAGGTAATAACGTTTCGATGGTGGCCTTGGCGGATGGCATGTGGCCCTCTCTCTCTCTCTCTCTCTCTCTCTCTCTCTCTCTCTCTCTCTCTCTCTCTCGTCTCGTCTCTTCTCCGTGTGTGTGTGTGTGTGTGTCATATCTCTTCACCTGTCTTTTCTTGCCCATGCCTACGTTACCTCCCACTCCTCCACTTATTACACTTTAGCTTTCCATCTTTCATCTCCTGCCGTCCCATCCTCTCCCTCCCCCACCACCCCTCCCCCCACCACCCCCCACCTCACCTCACCCACCACCCAACCACCACACCACCACCCCACCACCACAAACCATCACCACCCCCTCACCACCACCCTACCACACCCACACCACCCTCCCACCACCACACACCACCTCACCACCACCACACCACCATCACCACCACCCCACACCACCACCACACCACACACCCCACCACCACCACCACCACCACCACCACCACCATCCCACACCACCACCACCACCACACCACCCTCACCACCACCATCACCACCTCACCACCACCACCACCACACCACACCACCATCGAACCATCACCACCACCCTCACCACACCACCACCACCAACCACCACCCCCCACCATCCACCACCACCACCACCACCACCACCACCACCATCACCACCACCATCACCACCACAACCAACTTCCATCTGCCAGGTCACATAAAGGCCTGCGTTATGTGTGTGTGTGTGTGTGTGTGTGAGAGAGAGAAAAAAAAAGAGAGAGATTGATTTATGCGAGAAAGTCAAGACGCTTCGTGAGAAACTGTGTGTGTGTGTGTGTCTATATATAGCCTACCTCTTTTTCAACATAACGTCATATCAGTTATTCCCTTACCCTCACAACCACAACATTACACCATCATACTCTAATCACTCCCACTAATTACCATCAACACTCCTATGTCAACACGAACAACATACCATTTTTTTGCCAAGTAACGCATATTGTGCTGATACGCGGCGTCACTCATAAGGGTGGGTGGGTTGTGGGGCACGGAGAGACGGGGAGACAGATGAGGCCGTCAAGGTAGAGGGAGGAGGTTGGACGGTAAGGGCGGCTGTAAATCACGGGGGGCTTCAGCTGGGTAGCGTTTGGCCTCTCTATGCCGACACGCAGGAGGCTGGGAAAGATAAGACTGAGGAACAAAGGGCCGGTGAGACGGAGAAGGAAGAGACAGATAAACACACTGGAGATAAGATTGTGGTTAGGGACTCATTGGGTGGACAGACAGAAGTGTATGGAACAGAAGGAGACGTGTAGATATAATAATACTAATAATTGTATTTTCACCCGAAGGCATACAGGAAAAAAACCCATAATATACATACATGAGGAAATGTAACTGAATAGTTGATATTACCGATGATGCAATATAGATATATACGTGTGAGGAATACGTCACACATTTACACACACAGCACGAGGACACAATAGATTACACACCGACAACAGCAGGACACATACACACACACACACACAACACACACATACAAATACACACACACACACATACACACAACATCATACACACACACACACACACACACACACATACACACACACACAACACACACAACATACAACATACATACACACACACACACACACACACACACACACACACACACACACACATACACATACACACACACACGACACACACAACCACACACACATACACATATATAGGAAGGCCAAGGTGGTACCAGGTAAGGAGTTGGCCATCATACAAGGTGTCTTCCCCTACTAATGAACCACAAGCAACGTGTTTGTGTTTATTGTTTTGTGTGTGTGTGTGTGTGCGCGCGTGTGTGAGTGTGTGTGTGTGCGCGCGTGTGTGAGTGTGTGTGTGTGTACCTCTTTTTCAACATAACATTTCATAACCCTCATTCATAACCACATCATCATAACATTTTATAATCATGTTTGTGTTTGTTGCTTTGTGTTTATTGCTTTGTGTGTGTGTGTGTGTGTGTGTGTGTGTGTGTGTGTGTGTGTGTGTGTGTGGACAAGATGGCCTCTACACTTCACATTGAAGCAGATGTTCCCTTTAACCTCTCTTTTTTTTCTCTCGTTTTTCTTGTTTTTCAGTCAGGGAAGATTCATAAACGATAAATGTATAATAATGTAACAAGTTTTTTTTTTTTACGTATATATATATGTTGGTGTTAGATTTCTTTTCATTGATTTTTATTTATTGATGACTCAGTATAGGTTGTATAGCTTTCTTATTATTTTTTGTCAGGCGTAACTTTTTATCATCTTAATTTATTTGCTATTAATGTCCTAACTGTCCTATATAGCTATTAAATTTTGACATGTTATTTTTTTCCATCCATCCGTTCTTACTTCCTTCATAACTATGCTTGTGTGTGTGTGTGTGTGTGTGTGTGTGTGAGAGAGAGAGAGAGAGAGAGAGAGAGAGAGAGAGAGAGAGAGAGAGAGAGAGAGAGAGAGAGAGAGAGAGAGAGAGAGTGCGTACATACATCGAAGTCTTTTTTAACCTATACACAACCACCGCCCATCGACAGTGAGAGCTCTCCTTGTCAGACCACGCCCACCCCGCCCACGTGCTCCAGGCTATTAGGTGTAAAGAAGGAATACATAGGAATACATAGGAATAACAGATACCAGGACTAGCTATTGGTCTATAACGAAGGTATCTGCTGAACTACTACATACTACTAACTATCAAACTACATGTAAAAGGACAGTTGGAAAAGGATACCATGTCCCTAAAGAAGATAGGAACATAGAAGTTCGTAGTGAAGAATGATAGGATATGAAGGGAGGAGGAGGAGGAGGGAAGGGAAGGAAGGAGGAGGAGGAGGAGGAGGGAAGGGAAGGAAAGGAAAGGAAGGAAGGAGGAGGAGGAGGGTGAGGAAGGGAGGGATGGGGAAGAGCAATGGCTAGAGGGAATGAGTGTGAGTGATTGAAGGGAAGCCTAACTCATGGCCTTCGTCGCTTCTGTTCCTTAAGTCGCGACGAAGCCTATTATTTGTCCTCTCTCTCTCTCTCTCTCTCTCTCTCTCTCTCTCTCTCTCTCTCTCTCTCTCTCTCTCTCTCTCTCTCTCTCTCTCTAACATAATACATAGATACATAAACCTACATGCCTAAGAACCAGCAATAAATGGGCACAGTGGAGCTAGCGGTGCCCGAGTCTCGAGTTTCAGATTGAGAAATAAATCCGTGAAGAGTGAGAGACAATGAGTTGAGATGAAGGAGGAAAGGGAAGGGGAGGATTACATAGGATTACATAGGAATAACAGACAGCAGGAGACCTAATGGTCCATGACGAGGGTATCTGCTGAACTACATTACTACTAACTATCAACTACATGTAAGAAAACAGTTGGAAAATGATACCATGTCCCGAAAGAGGATAGGAACATGGAAGTTACGTAGTGAAGAATGATAGGATATGAAATTACTAACTACAACTACCACTACCACTACAACTAATCGATCCGGGGGACTAAATATGAATTCGCAGGGCACTATCAATACCCATTTACTTTACAGTGCGCGTCAAGTCTGTTTTTAAATGTAGTTATTGTGCTGGCTTCGACAACATTTGCTGGTAACTTGTTCCATCGTTCAACGACTCTAACATTAAAATAATTTTTACGGAGTTCTGTGATGCAACGTTAACCGTTTAGTTTTAAACCATTATTTCTTGTTATCACTTGAGGAGAACGAAGCTCGAATGAGATTCTTTGATTACAGTGACTCAATCCTTTAAGGAACTATTAAGGTTTCTATCAAGTGTCCCAAGTGGATTTTAGATCTCTTTAGGACAACTGATTAAGTTTCGCTTAGTCTCTCTTACAAAAGGACAGAATTCGAAGAGCATGGAATTTGTGGTTGCTCTTCTTTGCACTGATTCAATTTGGCTTGATTTTATGACAAGGCGTACCAGAATGCAACGCATATTCGTAAGTGCGGCTAACAATGGAAGTAGAAATTGTGTCATTACTTTCGGAAGGGGGGTTTATGTTCAAAGTTGCGTTTAATGAAGCCAACAGATATTCGGGCCTTTTTACTGGCAGCTAGAAATGAGGAAAGGAGGGGAGTGCAGTAGGAGAGGTAGGAGAGGAAAGGAAGGGAGGGGGATAGGAGGTAAGGAGAGAGGAAGGGAGTGTCTAGTATGCAGAGGTAAGGAGGAGGAAAAGGAAGGGAGTGTGGTGTATAGGAGAGGTAAAGGGAGAGGAAAAGGAAGGGGAGTGTGGTGTATAGGGAGAGGTAAAGGGGAGAAAGGGAAGAGGAGTGTCTAGTATAGGGAGAGGAAAGGGAGAGAAAGGGAAGGGGAGTGTGGTGTATAGCGAGAGGTAAAGGGAGAGGAAAGGGAAGGGGAGTGTGTGTATAGGGAGAGGTAAAGGGAGAGGAAAGGGAAGGGGAGTGTCTAGTATAGCGAGAGGTAAAGGGAGAGGAAAGGGAAGGGAGTGTGGTGTATAGGGAGAGGAAAGGGAAAGAAGGGAAGGGGAGTGTGTGTATAGCGAGAGGTAAAGGGAGAGGAAAGGGAAGGGGAGTGTGGTGTATAGGGAGAGGTAAAGGGAGAAGAAAGGGAAGGGGAGTGTCTAGTATAGCGAGAGAGGGAGAAAGGGAAGGGAGGTGGTAAGGGAAGGTAAGGGAGAGAAAGGAAGGGAGTGTCTGTATAGCGAGAGGTAAAGGGAGAAGAAAGGGAAGGGGAGTGTGTGTATAGCGAGAGGTAAAGGGAGAGGAAAGGGAAGGGGAGTGTGGTGTATAGGGAGAGGTAAAGGGAGAAGAAAGGGAAGGGGAGTGTGTAGTATAGGGAGAGGTAAAGGGAGAGGAAAGGGAAGGGGAGTGTGGTGTATAGGGAGAGGTAAGGGAGAAGAAAGGGAAGGGGAGTGTCTGTATAGGAGAGGTAAAGGGAGGAAAGGAGGGGAGTGTGGTGTATAGGGAGAGGTAAAGGGAGAAGAAAGGGAAGGGAGTGTGTGTATAGGAGAGGTAAAGGGAGAGAAAGGGAAGGGGAGTGTGGTGTATAGGGAGAGGTAAAGGGGAGAAAGGTAAGGGGATGTGGTGTTGGAGAGGTAGGGAGAGGAAGTAAGAAGTGGTGTAGGAAGGAAAGGGGAAAAGGAAGGGAGTGTGCTGTATAGGAAGGAAAGGGAAGGGGAGTGTCTAGTATAGGGAGAGGTAAGGGGAGCAGGTAGTTTTACAGATAAGCGTAGAAGGGAGAGTAGAAGGGCGTTGGTCTGGCTCCAGTTTAAAGAATGAAAAAGGCGCCGCCATCACTTCCAGATCTCGGCCGCTTCCAAATGGTTCTTTGTTTATACTTAGTCAGCTTGTCCTTCCTCCCTGCCATGGCTTTTGGGTTTTGTTATTACATGTTTATCGGAAATCTTGGAGTGTTTAGTGTTGGTGAATATCGCTGTCGAGGAGGAGGAGAAGGAGGAGGGAAGAAGGAGGAGGAAGAAGGAGGAGGAAGAGGGAAGAAGGAGGAGGAGGAGGAAGGAGAAGGAGAAGAGGAGAGGCTCTTGACAGACGATTCCTCCTGATGTGACAAGCCTCTCAGTCTCAAGGATTATTTTTGTGGTCGTTTGAAGTCTAATTTTTCTTCACCTCACACTCACATATTCGTTTTTTCTTCTATTTTCTTCAGGATTACGTAAGTGTCAGCCTCTTACCTCACTGAATGGTAATACTTCACTTTCTTCCTCCTTTTCTTCCTCCTCCTTCTTCTTCTTCTTCTTTCTTATTATTATCTTCCCCCCCCTCCTCCTCCTCGTCATTTTCTCTTCACATAACTTTTATATTCTAGTTATCTTCTCATCTCATTTCTCTGATCATGTATTTACCTATTTTTTTTATGGGATGGGAGAGGAGGAAGGAATTTTTATGCGTTAAGGGAAGTGAACGGAATACGGGACACACACACGCACACGCACACACACACCACACACACACACACACACACACACACACACACACACACACACACACACACACACACACACACAAAGAAAAATAATATAAAAAGTGGGACCTATCTGAGTTGAATTTGTCGCCTTTAGCTAACATCACTACTTCGATATTTTTTTTTCTTTCAACTCCCGTACCTTCCAGCCTTCTTTCTCCCCCTGCAAACCACCTGTATACGTACCCTCCTCCCCTTCAAGCCCTTCCTTTGCTACAGGGGCCTTGACGTACACCCATATTCGGCCTACTCCCCCCCCCCCCTTCCCCTTCACCCCCGCCCCCGCCCCTTAGCCGTTCTCTCGCGTCAGAGTTTTTCAGCCCCGAAGTCCATTAATTATATTTACATTTGCATCTATGTGGCAAAAGAGGAGGAGGAGGAGGAGGAGGAGGGGGGAAGGTATGGTGTTTCGTGCTCTATAGGAAGGGAGAGAAGAAAAAGGGAAAGGTGGAAGGGAAGTGTATGTGTGTGTGTGTGTGTGTGCGTCTTTTATTCAACTTTCCTCATCCCTCTCTTCTTTATCTCTGTATCTTTTCAACCTCTCGCTCTACTCTGCTTGTTCATTCAATTTATCGCCCTACTTATTTTTCCAACC
>JACEEZ010007237.1:160000-170000 GCA_016584305.1 Chionoecetes opilio
ACCACACACACACACCACACACACACACACACACACACACACACAGCGCACACACACACACACACACACACACACAACACACACACACACACACACACACACCACACACACACACACACACACACACACACACACACACACACATTATTTAAACCTAATTTTATGTCATTGTTTCTTTAATTTCCTCTTTCCATCCACTCCTCTTTGTCCCTCACCGATTTTTTCCTTCCTCACACTCTTAATGATATTTTCTTTTTTATAAATATATACGATACCCTTGAACACACACACACACACACACACACACACACAACACACACACACACACACACACACACACACACACACACACACAACACACACACACACACACACACACACACACCTGTCGCATCACCTGTGTCTTTGTGTTGGTGTTGTCAGGAAACAGGTTTTTTCGGCGGGGCAAGTGTGATCGAGGGAGGGCGTTTTGGGGTGAGACAGTGGAGGAGGAGGAGGAGGAATACATAGGAATACATAGGAATACATAGAGTAACAGACACCAGGAGACCTATTGGTCCATATCTAGGTTACTGATTGTACTATATACTACTAACTATCAACTACATGTAAGAGGAACAGTTGGAAAATGATACCATGTCCCTAAAGAAGATAGGAACATGGAAATTTCGTAGTGAGGAATGATAGGATATGAAATATACTAACTACAACTACCACTATTACTACTCGATCCGGGGGACTATAATATGCATTCGCAGGGCACTATCAATACCCATTTACTTTACAGTGCGCGTGAAGTCTGTTTTATAAATGTAGTTATTGTGTTGGCTTCGACAACATTTGCTGGTAACTTGTTCCATCGATCAACAACTCTAACATTGAAATAATATTTACGGAGATCTGTGATGCAGCGTTGACCGTTTAGTTTTAAAACGTTATTTCTTGTTGTCACTTGAGGAGAAAGCTTGAATAGGTTCTCTTGATTAATGACATCAAATCCTTTTAGGATCTTAAAGGTTTCTATCAAGTCCCCACGGATTCTACGATCCTTTAAGGAAAACATATTAAGTTTTCGCAGTCTCTCTTCAGAAAATGAATTTCCCAGAGATGGAATTTGTTTGGTTGCTCTTCTTTGCACTGATTCCAATTTGGCTTGATCTTTTACGAAACAAGGCGACCAGAATTGAACGGCATATTCTAAGTGCGGCCTAACCAAAGACGTGTATAACCGTGTCATTACTTTCGGAGTTTTATGTTCAAAGTTGCGTTTAATGAAGCCCAACATCATATTCGCCTTTTTACTGGCAGCTAGGCAATGCGGACTGGTTTTCAGATCATTACTGATGATGACACCTAAATCCTTTTCCTGCTGTACTTCAGTTAACGATTTATTTTGCATTTGATAGTTATATTTGAGGTTATCGTTGCCTATATGCATTACTTTACATTTATCGAATTGAATTTTAATAGCCATTTATCACTCCAATCTGAAAGTTTGTCTAGATCACGTTGTAAGAGTTCGCAGTTCTCTCTAGTATATGCTTTACCGCCTAATTTGGTGTCATCTGCAGATTTCGCTATTTTAGATACAAGTCCGCAGTCCAGATCATTGATATATATCAGAAAAAGAGTAGGACCCAAGACCGAGCCCTGAGGCACCCCACTAGTAACATCTAACCAATAAGATGCCTCGCCATTTATTACTACCCGTTGTTTACGATTTGAAAGCCAAAGAGGAGGAGGAGGAGGAGGAGGAGGAAGAGGAGGAGGAGACAGAGAAGGGCACGAGCGTCTATGTGGTGATGGTGGTGATGGTGTGTTGATATTACGGTCTTGTGGTGATGGTGGGAGTGGTGATGATGATTTATTAGGCGCAATGTAGTGGTGGTGATGGTGATTATTTTATGGTAATGAGGCTGAACTGGTGATGACTGTGGTGGTGAAAGGGTTGAAAGAGTCGTGGTTATTTGTGTGTTTTATTGTTGTTGTTATTGTTAGATTTTTCCTTCTCCTTACATCTTCCTATTTCGTTTTCTCTTCCACCTACTTTTCCTCCTCCTTTTCCTCCTCTATTTCTCTTCTTACGGTGGAGGTGCTGTGAGGTTGTGATGATGACGGTAATAGTGTGTGTGTGTGTGTGTGTGTTACTACTACTACTACTACTACTACTACTACTTCTACTACTACTACTACTACTACTACTACTACTACTACTACTACTACTACTACTTCTACTACTACAACTACCACACTACACTACTACTACTACTACTACTACTATCACCACCACCATCACTGCAACTAAGAAAATGATGTGTAGTGAATAATGATGACAGGACTCCTTAAATATTAGCTATAAACACTCACACACACACACACACACACACACACACACACAACCACACAACACACAACACACACACACACACACACACACACACACACACACACACACACACACACACACACACACACACACACACCATGTATTTGATGTTGATAGCAATAATATATGCACACTTTCCTCTTGATCAGCACCATAAAAAATAAACAAGAATAATTTTGAAAGTTAAACAAGAAAAATATAAACTCGACGTGAGATGAAAGTTAAATTGTCAAGTAAACACGATTGAAGGGTTTGATTTATGAGTGTTTACGAAAATTATTCTGACTTCAAAAACCTGTTGAGAGAGAGAGAGAGAGAGAGAGAGAGAGAGAGAGAGAGAGAGAGAGAGAGAGAGAGAGAGAGAGAGAGAGAGAGAGAGAGAGAGAGAGAAAAAAAAAATCACACTCACAGCTATACAGATAAACAGACAGATACACATAGTCACATAAACGGACAGACACAGACAGAGACACACACACACACACACACACACACACACACACACACACACACACACACACACAACACACACACACACACACACACACACACACACACGACATATGCCTCGGAGATGATACACTCCTTGATGCCAATGTAGTATAACGCACTTCTTCCCACGCAATTAACGGCACCTGTACTCTCTAACGTATTAACGGAAACTAACCAATAACGCCACGGTTTGTTTACTTTAAAAGTCATTTGTGTCACGCGTGGATGTTCGCTATTACGTTATTGATTACTTTATAATTAAGGAAACTGCTGGTTGTTGTTGTTGTTGTTGTTGTTATTATTATTTGTTGTTGTATGTATTGTTATGAAGAGACTTGTAGATCCTTCTTCATTTTTGTCTTCTTCTTTTTAATATATATAGGAAAAAAAAATCTACATGATCGTTGTATCGTCGATTAATGAAGGAAACTGTTGGTTGTTGTTGTTGTTGTTGTTTGTTGTTGTTGTATGTATTGTTATGAAGAGACTTGAAAGATTACTCAGCTCATTTTCTTCGTCTTTTTATGCATTTTTTTCTTCTTCTTGTAATATTTATAGGAGAGAAGAAAAAAAACATGAAAAAAGGCCATTAAAAAGAAAGTAGGAAAAGTCTCATTTCAATTTCATTCCTTTTACCTCTGATGAGTAACGTGCCAGTGTTCTCCCTGACGTTTCCTACCTTTACCTCACACCTTTCTTATTCCTCCAACACCCACAACCCATCCCCCCCACCCCACTTTGCCCCTCCGCACCCCCATCTAACCCCTCCCCACATCACCCCATCCCCCACGCTCCCTCCCTTGCCCCACCTCACCTCACCCCACCCTACTTTGCCCCTCCCCCCAACTTACCCCACCCAACCTCACCCCCACCACACCCACCCAACCTTGCCCCACCTCACCTCAACCCACCCTACGTTGCCCCTCCCCCCACCTTACCCCACCCCAGCTCACCCCACCACACCCACCCCACCACACCCACCCACCTCCCCCTACGCCCCAAAAAGGTGTCACGAGGAACCGGGGGCGTGGCGGATGCATCGCGTTGATCCGGAAGAGAAAAGCTCGATTATGGGTGGTGGTTGTGGTACGATTTGTGTTCTTCGCGGGCGTCACGTGTTTGTGGGCGTGACCTGTGGGTGTGTGGGTGAGGGGCAGCGAGTGGGCGTGACCTGTGGGCGTGACCTGTGGGTGTGTGGGGGTCAGGGTCAGGGCGTGGGTGTGTTTAACTTTGCAGGGTGATAAATGTTTTTTTGTAGTTTTGAGTTTTGAGGTTTTTTTTTTACACCACAAATGACTGGCCAAGGGCAAAAGAAAAGTGGTAGTAAAAAAGCCCGCTAGATGAAATGTGTTTATTTTTATTATTTGTCTAGGTATTTTGGTGTTTCCTTATTTGTTTATTCATCTTTTGAATATTGTATGTATTTGTTGTGTATTGTATATGGACTCCTTTGTGTCTTTGTTGTTGTTGTTATTGTTGTTATTTTTTTCCTTGCTTCTTACTTTCTTTTCTTTCTTTCCTTTCTTCCTTTGTTTCATTTCTTTCACTTTTCTTCCTTCCATATTTTTCTGATGTATATATTTCTTGTATATATTTCTTTGCTCACTCGTAGATCTCGCACGTATAGTTTTTGTGAAGGTGTAGCAATCAGAAGAGAATAACCAATAGATCAAATAATACTGTACTATAGCCTCTTCAATGTGTGTGTGTGTGAGAGAGAGAGAGAGAGAGAGAGAGAGAGAGAGAGATTTTCACCACAACTTTTGCTTGCTAGTGCCCTTTCTTTCATATTTTCCCCCTCTTCCTCTTCCCTCACTCTCTCATTCCCTTCCTTCCCTCGGCCAATAACCCTCATTAGCCCATTTTCCCCTTTCTCTCAGTTCCCTTGTTTTTATTTTTTATTTAAACAGTTAATAATCATACAGATGGCTTAAAAGGTCAAAGAAAGCCTTCTCTCATTGTCTCATGCGTTAGTCAAGCCTCATCAACCACCATTCTCATAACTCCCTTTTTGACTCACTATCTTCATTCTCTTCATCTCTCTCTCTCTCTCTCTCTCTCTCTTCTCTCTCTCTCTCTCTCTCTCTCTCTCTCTCTCTCTCTCTCTCTCTCTCTCTCTCTCTCTCTCTCTCTCTCTCTCTCTCTCTCTCTCTCTCTCTCTCTCTCTCTCTCTCTTACAATAAATGACCTCAACTCTTCCTCTTCGTTCATCTCCCTCCTCCTCGTCTCCCTTTCTATCTTTCTTCAATGACCTTTTCCGCTCTCCTACTCTCCCCCCCCCCCCCCACAACCCACACCGTCGCCTACACTACACCACACACACACACACACACACACACACACACACACACACACACACACACACACACCACACACACACACACACACACTTTCACGCTAGCACTCCATTTGATTTTATGTATCAAGAACCAGTTTTTTTGTGTGTGTGTGTAAATGTAGGAGTAGTAGTAGTAGTAGTAGTAGTAGTAGTAGTAGTATAGTGTAGTAGTAGTAAGTAGTAGTAGTAGTAGTAGTAGTAGTAGTAGTGTGTAGTAGTAGTAGTGTGTAGTAGTGTGTAGTAGTAGTAGTAGTAGTAGTGTGTAGTAGTAGTAGTAGTAGTAGTGTGTAGTAGTAGTAGTGTGTAGTAGTAGTAGTAGTAGCTGTAGTAAACATGCTAAAAAAAAAGTTCTGATAGGAGATTCAATTTACATTTCTTACCCCATTTTATGAGTAATATATTCCAGGGAAGAGCATGAAGGAGAGAGACATCACTTTCCTGGAGATAGCGTGGGGTAGAGACACGTGGGCGGGACAGGTGTGGGTGGGACGAAGCAGGTGTATAGAGGTATGCTGTGGAGCGGGGTGTGGGTAGAGGGTCTGAAGGGGTGTGACAGGAAAAAAGCACAGGTGTATAGTATGGAGGGAAGAAGACAATGTAACTATAGTCTAGTATTTTTACAAGGCAAAAAATCCATTCTAACTAAGGTCTCGGTTTAAATATGCCTATGTTTACCGTAAAGGTTAACTAAGGATAAAACTAAGCAGGTGAAATTGAGAAGAACGTAGTATCCCTTACTCCACGTCAACAAAATAACAGTCAAAAGCAGAAAGTCAGGGTTTATGCCTCTAAAAAAAAAAAACGTAGTATAAGCCCTAAGTAACTAAGAGACAAACCACCTAAGCTCTCAAAGGAAATAATAATAATAACCTATAGACGGCTTATAGGCTCCAACGAAATAAAATAAAAAAAAATAATAAAAAAAAAAAAAAAAAAAAAAAATAATAATAAGCTAAAAAACTGAAGTAAGGCAGGAAGGGTGTGAGTGGAGAGGTGGAAAGGTGGAACAGGTAGAACAGGTGCGACATGGCAAGTCCTTGTGGTGGCCAGGTGACGAGGGGGTGGAAGGGGGGTGGAGGCACACAGGTGGAATTCAGGAGTAGGGGTTGAAGGGGTGGGTGGGGGGAGGCAGGGATCATGCACTTCCGTAATCTTGTGGGAAGAGAAATTACCACTTCCTCAAAAACTCCTTTTTTGTATCTCTCTCTCTCTCTCTCCTCTCTCTCCTCTCTCTCTCCTCTCTCTCTCTCTCTCTCTCTCTCTCTCTCTCTCTCTCTCTCTCTCTCTCTCTCTCTCTCTCTCTCTCTCTCTCTCTCTCTCTCTCTCTCTCTCTCTCTCTCTCTCTCTCTCTCTCTCTCTCTCTCTCCTCTCTCTCTCCCTCCTCTCTCTCTCTCTCTCTCCTCTCTCTCTCTCTCTCTCTCTCTCTCTCTCTCTCTCCTCTCTCTCTCTCTCTCTCTCTCTCTTTTCTCTCTCTCTCTCTCTCTCTCTCTTTTTCTCAGCTGCTACGTGGGAAGTAGAAGGCGAGGAAGGGGGGGAGGAGGGGGTATAGGGGGAAGGGGAAGGAAGGAAGGGGCTAGAGGGAAGGAGGGGAAGGAAGGAAGGAAGGGGGTAGGAGGAAGGGTTAGGGGGAAGGAGGGAGTTATAGGGGAAGGGGAAGGAAGGAAGGGGCTTGAGGGAAGGAGGGGAAGGAAGGGGTAGGGGGAGTAGGGGGCTATAGAGGGGAAGGGGTGAGGGATGGAGGGCAAGTGAGTCCCATCGATCATATGAACAAGTGTATGGAAGAAAGTTGGGGTGGCTTACATGACCTTTGTGTGTGACCCTTATAGTACATTTTTCAGCATGTTAAAAGGGGAACCATATATTTCTTGTTATTGATGTATATATGCAAATAGAATGTGGTGATGCTATATAGGGATTTTAACCCTTGAGGCCCAGATCTTTAACTTTGCTATTAAAAAAAACGTCTGTTGTTAGCCATAAGATTACGAAAAGTAACTTAATAACCAAATTAGTTAGTCGGCAAGGATACTAAACAGGTCATACCTATAAAATATTGCTTATATTCACTAAAAATCGTCTAATGTTATGCCAAATTACAATGGAAATTACGTTCTGGGTCTCAAGGGGTTAAAGAGGGAACCATAAACTTCTAGGTTATTGATGTATATATGGAACTAGAATGTGGTGATGCTATATAGTAGATTGTAAGCATGAAGGTTAATATTATCTATACGTCATTTTGCTGCACCGTGAAATTGAGATGCATGACGAATATCCAACGAATCCAAACTCTTAATTTCCGAACTGATTAACTTCCTACCCATTGTTATGATAATACCAGTCAAGTTACGTTCAGATTTTGTATGGAATGTTACCGGCGAAGATATGTAAATATTCGAATACTAGATTTTCCTAGCAGGATTTTAGCTAGATGGAAATGGTGAAGAAAAATAAAGTGTATATTCAACCAAAAAATCTTGTTCTTGAATAATACACAGAAAAAAAGTGGCAATAAAATATGGGTACATTATGTATTGTATTAATTATAGAAGAAAAGTATGGTAAAGATTCGTTTTATCGCCCTGCCACGTCTCGCTTACTACCTTATGCAGGACTAATATTTTGTCATACACGTCTTCTACTAACCTTCAAACCTCTTGGAAAGCTGTTACTCTGGTCAAAATCACGGACAAGAATGATCTAATAAGAATAAATAAGGTGCAACTCCGCCGTCGCCATCGTATTACAAAACGTAATTACACGTGTATTTAAAAATATTAGTCCTTCATAAGGTAGTAAGCGAGATATGGCAGCCGCGATAAAACGAATCTCAACCAAAAGTATAATATATGAAATAAAAAAGTGATATAGGCAAGAAAACCACATTGCAAAAAGAGGGCAGACATAGGTATCGTAATTATATTTTTTGAGAAAGTAGCAAGAATATAAATACAAAAGGATGAGACGTGGATAAAGAGAAATAAATGGAGAGTAATAAGGCAAGGATTTATGTGAAGAGAAACGCGGAAGAGAAACATTTGCGGCAAAACCCGTGAAAGACTCAACCTTAATGAAAGGAAATGACTAAATTATACCATTAAATGCACTGGGGGAGGACACGAACTGACAGGAGGAAGAGAGAGAGAGGGGAGGAAGGGAGAAGGAGGAGGAGAGAGAGAGGAGAGAGAGAGGAGAGAGAGAGAGAGAAGAGAGAGAGAGAGAGAGAGAGAGAGAGAGAGGAGAGAGAGAGAGAGAGAGAGAGAGAGAGAGAGGAGAGAGGAGAGAAGAGAGAGAGAGAGAGAGAGAGAGAGAGGGGAGAGAGAGAGAGAGAGAGAGAGAGAGAGAGAGAGAGAGAGAGGAGGAGGAGAGAGAGAGAGAGAGAGAGAGAGAGAGAGAGAGACGTTATCACCTTTGCTACCTCATAAAATCAAAGTTTCTCTCAGTCTCTGCTGGTCCATCGCCTGCAACTTCCGTACCCACCTCACGCCCCTACCTCCAAACACTCGCTTTTCCTACATTATTTCCTCCCTCCCTCATATCCTTCCTCCTCCACTTCCTCCTACTTCTTCCCCCTCCTTTCTTACCTCCTCCCGTCATGGCCACAACACTCAAATCCCTCCACTAACCAAGAATAACATAGGAAGGCAGAAGGAAAATAACTATAAGGTTATTTGCAATCAACGAAGGTGAACTTTCGCGTCTCTGTGTTTGTGTGTGTGTGTGTGTGTTGTGTGTGTGTGTGTGTAAAGCGAACCCAGCAGCACTAAGGGTTTTATAGCTTGGTATTCGTGTTGTAAGATGCAAGGCACATGCAGTTACTACCTTCGTGCGTCCCTCTGTGTTTCTGAATACGAGGCGCCTCTCACGGCTCATCGATGTGCGGGTCGAGGGGAAATGCAAATGAAGGTCCCGGAGTAACTTTTGCACCACACGTACACTTTGGATTTCTGTTAAAAGGAAGGAAACTAAATAAAGATGTGGATAATTCCTTGAAACTAAAAAATGTGTGGTATTCACGAGTCATTTTTGCACTGCACGTATACTTTGGAATTTCTGTTTAAAGGAAGGAAATGAAATAATGATAAGGAATTATGGAATATTAATTTTTTCGTGGTATTCCTGAGTCCTTTTTGCACTGCTCATATACACTTTGGAATTTCTGTTAAAAGGTATTAATGAAATAATGATAAGGAATTGTAGATATATTTTTCCCTCGTGAGTCGTAACTAAGAAGATTTGTGATATTGACGAGTTATTTTTGCACTGCACGACGTATATACACTTTGGAATTTTTGTTAAAGGAAGTAAATGAAATAGGAATATAGCGTTGTGCATTGTCTTTTATAATTAACAAGGTAAGAATATTCGTTAATCTTAGCTTCATGGATACATTATGATAAGTATGATAGTATTTTTATATAATATATTAGTAGTTTTATATAGTACTTTAGTCAATCTAGTGATATTCAACATTATTTTTGTGACTTGTTGAATCTCATAGCAACAAGAAAGGACGATCAACCCCTTCTACTGTTATACTTATACCTTATACTGATTAACCTCTTATACTAATTAAAACCCTATGCTAATATACTAACCCCCAATAGCTACAGTTAACCCCTTGAGACCCAGAACGTAATTTTCATTGTAATTTGGGTACCATTAAACGATTTTTAGTGAATATAAGCAATGTTTTATAGCTATGACCTGTTTAGTATCCTTATCCACACTAACTCATTTGGTATATTCAGTTACTTTTCGTAATTTTATGGCTCGACAACAGA
>JACEEZ010007237.1:177500-190000 GCA_016584305.1 Chionoecetes opilio
ACGGCAGGGAGTGGGTGTGCAGCGTGTGTCACAAGCACATGTGAGTACCCTGATGTTACCCTTGTTCTTGTTGCTTCCTGCAGGGTGGTGGTGCAGCAAGGATACTATATTATTATAATACTATACTCTTGTATTACCCTTGGTGTGTAGTGTGCATGCTTATTTTGTTCCCTTGCCTCACCCCCAACGAGAAGGTGGTGGTGGTGCAGTGGTGGTGCCGTGGGCGTGTTTCAGGCTGCGTGTCCCAGCCCTGGGGCGGGGGTCGGGGAGAGGCGAGCGGGGTAGAGGAAGGGGGAAAGCCTGGCTGGAGCTGGAAAGGGAGGCGGCTCAGGAGGGGGTGTAGGAAATACCCGATGGGCGCCCTAGGTGCCCGACAGGGGTGGCGAGCCAGGCATGCAAGGAATTTCCACTCTTGAGACGGGATGGGAGGTGGGGGGTGAGCAAAATGACGGCCTGTATCTCCTTGACCAAGCAAAAAAAAAAAAATCCTATTTGCCAACCTTTCCTTGGCTGAATATTTAACAACTTTAATATTACGCACAACCGGCTTGTTAGTATGTACTACACAGCAAACCCAGACTGCTGCGAACTCGTTATATAATCATACATGTGTGCTAAGCTTGATGGATAAGATCGAGTCCCTCCCTCGCCATGGAAGGTGGTGGGGTAGTAAGAACAAGGCTTGTGCAGGAAGCCCCCCATTACGTCTGGTACGGAAAGGACGGGCGGCGGGTGTGCGAGGGACGGACTGTGAGGCAGGAAATCAGGCGTGGAGTGGTGATAGGACGGACGGGGAAGGAGAGTCTGCAAGAAGGGTGGGAGAGAGGAAGGTGGGGAGATAAGGGAAGGAGAGTCTGCAAGAAGGGTGGGAGAGAGGAAGGTGGGGAGATAAGGGAAGGAGAGTCTGCAAGAAGGGTGGGAGCGAGGAAGGTGGGGAGATAAGGGAAGGAGAGTCTGCAAGAAGGGTGGGAGCGAGGAAGGTGGGGAGATAAGGGAAGGAGAGTCTGCAAGAAGGGTGGGAGCGAGGAAGGTGGGGAGATAAGGGAAGGAGAGTCTGCAAGAAGGGTGGGAGAGAGAAAGGTGGGGAGATAAGGGAAGGAGAGTCTGCAAGAAGGGAGGGAGAGAGGAAGGTGGGGAGATAAGGGAAGGAGAGTCTGCAAGAAGGGTGGGAGCGAGGAAGGTGGGGAGATAAGGGAAGGAGAGTCTGCAGAAGGGAGGGAGCGAGGAAGGTGGGGAGATAAGGGAAGGAGAGTCTGCAAGAAGGGCGGGAGAGAGGAAGGTGGGGAGATAAGGGAAGGAGAGTCTGCAAGAAGGGTGGGAGAGAGGAAGGTGGGGAGATAAGGGAAGGAGAGTCTGCAAGAAGGGTGGGAGAGAGGAAGGTGGGGAGACTTGGGGGCGGAGAGGCGGGAAGAAGGGTTGGAGCGAGGCATTGGGGAGATTGGGGAAGGAGACTCTGAAAGAAGGGAGGGAGCGAGGCAGGTAGGGAGGCTTGGGGGCGGAGAGGCGGGAAGAAGAGTTAATCGCTGGAATCATGGGAAGGGAAGGGGAAGAGGGGCGCGCTAGGTTGTGAGAGTAGGAAGGGTGGAGGACGGCTGACTCACTCACATTGGATGTTCCCTGGGTGTCAGGATGTCCCTTGAACTTCCTTCCTCCCCTCAAGGCCCCTGAACCCAACCCCATCCTTATCGCCACCCCCAGCACCCCCTTCACCCCACTCAGCCACAGCCACAAAAAAATCAGCGAGGGGCAACACACATCCACTTGCATACGTGTTGGTGGATGGCATGTTTGGGTGAATTTTCCCCGCGGATAGTGAGCCTGCGGTACGACATCTGCAGCACCCAGTGTTACGCAGCGCACCGTAATGCCAGACGCACGATGAACCTACCTTATTTTTTCTTCTTTATTATTTTCTCTGTGCGCTCAAGGAGAAGGGGGGAGGTACTTTATCGGTGTATCCTTCAGCACCTTCACAGCGTTGATTAATGAGTGTTGTATGTTTGTATGTGTGTTGTGGTTGTTGTGGCGGTGATGACTGTCGTTTGTTGTGGGACAAAAGTTTGAGTTGAGTGTTTGAAGTGTGTGTGTGACTGTGTGTGTGTGTGTGTGTGTGTGTGTGTGTGTAGATAATTTCTAGATCCAGCATTGAAATTTTACTAGTTTGTATTTTGTGTGTATGATTATGTTGCACGGCGTTGAGTACCCACTGGCTCACCCTCTCCTCACCTTTTGCACACACACACACACACACACACACACACACACACACACACACACACACACACACACACACACACACACACACACACACACACACACACACCACACACACCACACACACACACACACACACACACACACACACCACCACACACACACACACACACACACACACACACACACACACACACACCACACACCACACACACACACACACACACACACACACACACACACACACACACACACACACACACACACACACACACACACACACACACACACACACACACACACACACACACACACACACACACACACACACACACACACACACACACATCCTTTCCAGTGTTCTCTACGATATCCTTTGACCTCTTGTCTTCCTGTTGAGTCTGAAATACTGCCTGGTTCTTGGAGACAGACAAATGTGCTACGTTCCATATTCGAGAAGGGAGATAGATATACCAGATCAGCTTGCCATCATTTATAGGTAAAATACACAAGTCATCAATAGCAAATAGTGCAATAGTGCCAGGAATCGAGCGAAAAGGGTATCAGGTTTTATTGCTGAAACAGGGAGTAATAAAAGGGCAGATATTTTAATTCTTTATCAAGCGGAATTAGAATGAGTTAGTTAGTGAGTGAATTTGAGTGAGTGAATACAGCGTGAGTTTTTATAGTTAAGCCCCGCCAATGCCGTACAATACTTCTGGTGTCCGTCCTGTAGAATGGACATAAAATTTGCTTGAGTCAGTGCAGAGGAGGCTGACCAAGAATTCATGGGGTTGAAAATTATCCATACTAAGTGAGGCTGAAAAGCACTTGAACTTACATTCTCTAGAAAGAAATATGTGTGGGGAGATCTGATGTAAGTATTCCAATGAGTCAAGATTTTTTTTTTTTTTTTTTTTTTTTGGTGCTATGGATAGTCCTTTATATATATTACTTTTTTTTTTTTTTTTTTTTTTTTTTTTTTTTTGGTGCTATGGGTAGTCCTTATATTATTATTATTATTTTTATTTTTTTTGTGCTATGGATACAGTCCTTATATTATATTACTTTTTTTTTTTTTTTTTTTTTTTTTTTTTGTGCTATGGGTAGTCCTTATATTATTATTATTATTTTTTTTTTTTTATGTGTGCTGTGGATACAGTCCTTATATTATATTACTTTTTTTTTTTTTTTTTTTTTTTTTTTTGTGGTGCTATGGGTAGTCCTTATATAATTATTATTATTATATTTTTTTTTGTGTGCTGTGGGTAGTCCTTATATTAAATCCATTTTTTTTTTTTTTTTTTTTTTGTGCTATTAGGGTAAAGTCCTTAATATTAAGTCACTTTTTTTTTTTTTTTTTTTTTTTTTTTTTTTTTTTTTTTTCTTTTTTGGTGCTATGGGTAGTCCTTATATTATTATTATTTTTTTTTTTTTGTGTGTGGGTAGTCCTTATATTAAATCCATTTTTTTTGTTTGTTTTTGTTTTTGTGCTATTAGGGTAAAGTCCTTAATATTAAGTCACTTTTTTTTTTTTTTTTTTTTTTTTTTTTTTTTTTTTTGGTGCTATGGGTAGTCCTTATATTATTATTATTATTTTTTTTTTTTTTTTTGTGCGTGGGTTGTCCTTATAGTAAATCCATTTTTTTTTTTTTTTTTTTTTTTTGGGTACTATTAGGGTAAAGTCCTTAATATTAAGTCACTTTTTTTTTTTTTTTTTTTTTTTTTTTGGTGCTATGGGTAAAGTCCTTATATTAAATCACCAGGACTGAACACGCAGCAATGGAAAGACAATACAAAATCGGTTCATCAGTTCAGGAGGGAGATAGGTAGACTGCTTCATAAATAATTATGATAGATGCGTGGAATAGACATAGCTGCCATGTAGGGAACGCGGGGACAACAGGGGCCATACATTCATTTGTAGACTCCCTCATCTTATCCTTCCCCTTGTCTTTTGAGTGACTTCCCTTGCCCTTGCATTTTCCTGGAAGCGTGTTGGAGAAAAGGAAAATAGCCGGTCTGTCTGTCAAAATTAGTGTGTGTGTGTGTGTGTGTGTGTGTGTGTGTGTGTGTGTGTGTGTGTGTGTGTGTGTGTGTGTGTGTGTGTGTGTGTGTGTTTATGGGTTGGCGAGGAGCAGACAGACCCATCCCAAGGGCGTCCCATGGTCGTCCCCACTTTTCCGCGCTGCCCTTGGACTGCTCGTCAATCCAGCGGTATCCTCCCCCCCGATCCTCTCCTTCCCCATCACCTCCCATCTTACCTGACCTACTCACACTGCCTGTAACTATGAGAGAGAGAGAGAGATAAAAAAAAAAAGAAAAAAAATAACAGCAAGAGAGAAGCCTCCGTGGTGTAGTGGCTATAGAGCGCCTATAGCTACGAGTCTGCTAGCCCTGGTTCGAATCCGGGCCAGGGCAGACGGCGGCAGCCCACCCAGCTGTTCACCCTTCCTTTCGGGGTTGATTGATAAATGGGTACTTGGGGAAACCTGAGGAAGGTAATTGTGGTAACCCGAATGTTACACTAACCCTGTGTCTCGGGGTAGCGGGTTGTCCTCCACCACAGACTCAAGGGCTAATACGACGGAGATGAGCACCGAGGCCAAAATTAATAGACACTATTAAAAGTCTATTGATCTTGACCGAGGCTACGTGCAGCATAGCGTATGACGAAGGAAGATGAAACTATGGTGTGTATTCGTGTTACTTATTTTCCTTATTAACCGATTTACTTATAATTTGTCAACCCTGTTAATGGTGACTCTGAGATTACTGAAGGGATTGTAGTGATGGTGGTGAGGTGATGTTTAACCCATTCTGATTCTTTTGATGAACCCCTTCACGCCCAGATCTTTCCTTTGCTCTAAAAAATTATTTGTTGTTAGCCGTAAAATGACGAAAAAATAACTGAAAATACCAAATTAGCTAGTGGACAAGGATACTAAACAGGTCATATCTATAAAATATTGCTTATATTCGCTAAAAAGTAGTCTAATGGTACCCAAATTACAATGGAAATAACGTTCTGGGTCTCAAAGGGTTAAGGGAAAATAAGGA
Organism: Chionoecetes opilio; assembly: GCA_016584305.1. Classification (NCBI taxonomy): domain Eukaryota; kingdom Metazoa; phylum Arthropoda; class Malacostraca; order Decapoda; family Majidae; genus Chionoecetes; species Chionoecetes opilio. Next base: position 182,775 of record JACEEZ010007237.1, read on the forward strand.
ACAAAATGTGATATCCTCCAAATAGACAACTTTTGAGGTAGGAAAATAAATGGTACAGGGATGAGAAAAAGAAAGATAGAGGAGGTGAGAGAAGGGGAGGGGAGGGCAATGGAGAAAGGGGATGAGAGTGAGAGTCATTGTGTGAGGTGACATGAGGTGATTCTGTGAACGTTAAGTCACCTAACTCCTCCTTCCTTCCTTTTCATCCTGAGTTTGCTGATGTACTCCTATACACTCCTGCAAAACCCTCCTTCCTTTATACCCTCTCCTTCTTTACTTCTCCGGTTCTACTACTCTTTTTACATGCCTTCCACATGACTTGTTTTGCTCTCATTTCTTCCTTTACGTTTTTCGGAGCCACTTTTCCCCACCTCCTGATCTATATTTATCCTCAATTTTCTCTCTCTTGGTGGTGATGAGGGTGGTGGTGTAGGCGAATGGGTGGGGGTGGTATAAGAGTTCGGTATAATTAGTTAGGTATAATATATTAAGGTGTTATAATAGTTAGGTGGTATTATAGCGAAAGACTTTATAGTGGTGTATAGATGGCTTCGGGAGTGAGCGTGCAGGGCGGCGGTACGCGGGCCAAGTGAGCTGCCTTACTTGGCCCGCTGCCCCCCAGGTGGTAAGGGAGTCATACAACCTCCACCCTCCGCCCACGCCCGCTAGTTATCCCGCCCGCTTGTTCGCCCACCCGTTCGCCCGGCCAGCTAGTTAACCCGCCCGTTAGTTAACCCGCTCGTTAGTCCTCCCGCTCGTTCGCCTGTACGCCCATTCACCATTCTATCAAATGAGGCTACTTGTTTGGCGTCGCTTGTCACCACTTGTCTCTCTCTCTCTCTCTCTCTCTCTCTCTCTCTCTCTCTCTCTCTCTCTCTCTCTCTCTCTCTCTCTCTCTCTCTCTCTCTCTCTCTCGTCACCCCTAAGAACACCAACAACACCAACACCATCCCAGCACACTCGCATTTCCAAGATATATAGAGTTTTAATCTTGCGCATTTTCATCTGTAGCAAATAAGACGCCCAAAGATAGTATGTGTGTGTGTGTGTGTGTGTGTGTGTGTGTGTGTGTGTGTGTGTGTGTGTGTGTGAGTAATTACCTACATTCAAGGCTTATCTCGGTAACACAGGTTTTCACACCCTTTTACCGCGGTGAGATAAGATAAGAAGTGGTGGAGAATGCCGGGGCGGTGGTCATTTCCCCTCCCACCCACCCCACCCCAGCCCCTTGCCCTGTAGTGTTTGTTATCTCTCTCTCTCTCTCTCTCTCTCTCTCTCTCTCTCTCTCTCTCTCTCTCTCTCTCTCTCTCTCTCTCTCTCTCTCTCTCTCTCTCTCTCTCTCTCTCAATGTATAAATTCATGCATTGTAGAAGTTTCATTATGAGAGACGAACAAAAATATAACGGCACATAATTATATACATACATTACAAACATGCACAAGTGTCATTCATCCCCGCCTCGCCCCCCTTTCACACACACACACACACACACAGGGCAGTATCAGCAGGTGAGACTGAGGAGGGCAGGCGAAGGAGGCAAGGTAGGCAAGGAAGCAGGGAGGCAGGGCGGTAGGGAGGGAGGCAGCCGTCCGTCCGCACAGGCAGCCAGACTGAGCCCAGTGCTCGGTGGGACGCGGCTGTCGTTGGACTGTGCGCCTTTGCTCTTCTTGCCTCCCTCCCTCTTGTCTCCCTCTCCCACCTGCCTTGCACCACGACCTGGGGAACACCACAACATCACCTCCTGCCTCCTGCCACCACCTGCGTCCCTCGCCACCCCTCCATCACACCTCAGTGCCTTAGGAGACCCGCCCCTTGTGACCCAGCCTCCTTGTGACCCAGCCTAGCCAGTGTTGTGCAGATTTACCTGGGTAGTGAGCAGGTTAAGAGGGTCGCACACCTTTCGCAGACGCCACCCCGGCACCCCGTCTCCCTCGTGGCCTAGAAAAATCACCCCCAGCGATGCATATCTCCCCGGAGACTTATGGGGAAAACCGGTCTAGCGTGGCCAAGTGTGTTTAGGAGTGCGTGGGTGTAAGAGGGAGGTGTGTGTGTGTGTGTGTGTGTGTGTGTGTGTGGAGCAGGTTGTGGTGGTCATTGTCATATACAGTCCTCCTCCTCCTCTTCCACCTCTCCTCCAGTACCTCAACCCCCTCCTTTCCTTCCTCCTTCCTCCACCCCTCTCCTCCTCCTCCTCCTGTGAAAATTACGTCACTAGTCATTTTTAGTCCCCCGTTTATGTGGTGAAATTCGTGAAGAAAGAAAAGTGTTGAACCTTTAACTTTAAGAGTGTGGTGGTGGTGGTGGTTGTGATGGCGAAGAATAATTATGCGAGGCGTTACTAATTGGTCTTCTGGTCACTGTCTCCTCTGAGGTAAGATTGAAGTGTGTGTGTGTGTGTGTTTTCTTTTTTGATTTCGGTAGGTTTGTGTTCCTCCTCCTCTTCCTCCTCCTACTTGCAATCTCTCGCCACCCACTGCCGCCCTCACACACGCCCGCGTTCTCTCTCTCTCTCTCTCTCTCTCTCTCTCTCTCTCTCTCTCTCTCTCTCTCTCTCTCTCCTCTCTCTCCTACTCTACTCCTCTCTCCTTCTCTCTCTATCCTCTCACTCTCTTCCTCCTACCTCTCCTCTCTCTCTCTCTCTCACTTGCCTACCTAACACACACCTCTCTCACCTTTTCTAAACTCAGTAACTCACCCACACTCACTACATTGACCCCTTTGCCCTACCCCGCTCTCTCTCTCTCTCTCCTCTCTCACTCCATCTCCTCCTCTCTCTCTCTCATCTCCTTCTCTTCTCTCTCCTTCTTCTTCTCTCGCTCTTTCCCCCCTCCTCTCTCTCTCTCTCTATCTATCTATCTACTCTCTCTCTCTCTCTCTCTCCCTCTCATAGACCCACACCTCACAAACCACTAACACCCTCACTAACTCCTCCATTCACTTTACAGTTTAATATTGACCAAAACTTTTCATATTTTCTCTCGCATCTTTTCCTGCCCTTCCCTTCCTCTCTGGACCCAATAGAGGCAGCAGCAGCGAGGAGCCGAGAGAGAAACTCATGAAATTATCGACGCCTACGGTATATAGCATGCCAAGGGGTCGCTTACATGCACTGAACGTAATCGCGAAGGAGGGAAGAAAGCAGGGTAGCAAGAGAGAGAGACAGACAGAAAAGACAGACAGAGAGATATCAAATTATGATAGTAACTGTTACCACCAGTGTATTTGATTTTTATTCAGGAAAGTCATTCTGTTAGTGTGATTAAGAAGATGTTTCCTGTATCGCTGCAAGCATGAATTAAATCCAACCCACCAACGTGTTTGCTTAGTAAATATGATGACAATAATAATGATAATAATAAAACTTGTCCACCTTATAGTCGTTCTCTCTCTCTCTCTCTCTCTCTCTCTCTCTCTCTCTCTCTCTCTCTCTCTCTCTCTCTCTCTCTCTCTCTCTCCCCCCCCCCCACCACCTCGTTTTTACTCCCACGAATATCTTCTTTCTCTTTTCTTTCAAGCTTTTTCCCCTTAAAATTTGCGCTTTTTCATATGTCGCGGCTCCTACAACACACACGCACACACACACGCGCACACACACACACACACACACACACACACACACACCTACTCAGCACTACACACGATCCTCGAGAATGCTAGATAATTAACTAAAATGCAGTCTCTATAGTACCCTTACTTCTTGTCTTAATTAATTACAAATGTATGAATGCAGTGAGAAAGAGAAACAATATTTTAATTGTTATATTGTTATTATTCCTATCTTTTTTGTTCTTGTGCGTGCGTGCGTGCGTGTGTGTGTTGTGAGTGTGTGTGTGTGTGTGTGTGTGTATTCCTTTGTCTGAGTTAACCAAATGTAGTTGTTTTTACCCTCCTAAACCTGTCTGTACCTGATATGTAATGATGTAGTTAATGGGGTGGACGTGTTATTGTATTAACAGAATGAGACCTGAGGGATGGGAAGGGGCGAGGGAGGGAGGGGCAGGAGGAGGTGGTGAACGAAGAGGAAGAGAAGGCATGGGTGGTGGACCTGGTGGTGGGAGGGAAGGGTGGTAGTGGCGGCGGCAGTAGGAGTAGAAGAAGAAAAGGAGGTTGAAGAGGAAGGTAAGATGTAGAAGAATAGGGGGTTGGGTGGTAGCGGCAGCGGATAGAAATATAAGAAAAGGGGTTCGAAGAGGAAGGAAAGAAGTAGAAGAAGAAAAGGGGGTTGAATAGTAAGGAAAAGGGTGATTAGATTCAGTATACCATTCAATTTAGTGAGTACAAGTGGTGAACGAGGAGGTGGTGGTGTTGGTGGTGGGAGGGAAGGGTAGTAGCGGCGTCAACATTAGAAGTAGAAGAAGAAAAGAAGGTTGAATAGTAAGGAAAAGGGTGATTAGTTTCAGTATACCATTCAATTTAGTGAGTACAAGTGGTGAACGAGGAGGTGGTGGTGTTGGTGGTGGGAGGGAAGGGTAGTAGCGGCGTCAACATTAGAAGTAGAAGAAGAAAAGAAGGTTAAATAGTAAGGAAAAGGGTGATTAGATTCAGTATACCATTCAATTTAGTGAGTACAAGTGGTGAACGAGGAGGTGGTGGTGCTGGTGCTGGTGGTGGGAGGAAGGGTGGTAGCGGCGTCAACATTAGAAGTAGAAGAAGAAAAGAGGGATAACTAGTAAGGAAAAGGGTGATTAGATTCAGTATACCATTCAATTTAGTGAGTACAAGTGGTGAACGAGGAGGTGGTGGTGTTGGTGGTGGGAGGGAAGGGTAGTAGTGGCGTCAACATTAGAAGTAGAAGAAGAAAAGAGGGATAACTAGTAAGAAAAGGGTGATTAGATTCAGTATACCATTCAATTTAGTGAGTACAAGTGGTGAACGAGGAGGTGGTGGTGTTGGTGGTGGGAGGGAAGGGTAGTAGCGGCGTCAACATTAGAAGTAGAAGCAGAAAAGAGGGTTGAATAGTAAGGAAAAGGGTGATTAGATTCAGTATACCATTCAATTTAGTGAGTACAAGTGGTGAACGAGGAGGTGGTGGTGGGAGGGAAGGGTAGTAGTGGCGTCAACATTAGAAGTAGAAGAAGAAAAGGGGGTTGAATAGTAAGGAAAGGGGTGATTAGATTCAGTATACCATTCAATTTAGTGAGTACAAGTGGTGAACGAGGAGGTGGTGGTGGGAGGGAAGGGTAGTAGCGGCGTCAACATTAGAAGTAGAAGAAGAAAAGAAGGTTGAATAGTAAGGAAAAGGGTGATTAGATTCAGTATACCATTCAATTTAGTGAGTACAAGTGGTGAATGAGGAGGTGGTGGTGTTGGTGGTGGGAGGGAAGGGTAGTAGTGGCGTCAACATTAGAAGTAGAAGAAGAAAAGAGGGATAACTAGTAAGGAAAGGGGAGATTAGATTCAGTATACCATTCAATTTAGTGAGTACAAGTGGTGAACGAGGTGTTGGTGGTGTTGGTGGTGGGAGGGAAGGGTAGTAGCGGCGTCAACATTAGAAGTAGAAGAAGAAAAGAAGGTTGAATAGTAAGGAAAGGGGTGATTAGTTTCAGTATACCATTCAATTTAGTGAGTACAAGTGGTGAACGAGGTGTTGGTGGTGGGAGGGAAGGGTAGTAGCGGCGTCAACATTAGAAGTAGAAGAAGAAAAGAAGGTTGAATAGTAAGGAAAGGGGTGATTAGTTTCAGTATACCATTCAATTTAGTGGATGAAAGTGCATAGCCAGTGTTGAATATCTGAGTCGTGAGAAGAATGAGGTGGAAGACAATAGAACACACGACGTGAAATCTTTATTCGTGGGTGGATGAAGGTGGTTGAAGGTAGTGCGTGGTGGAGGTGGATTGCGTGATAGTGTGCATGTGGAGGGAAAAAAGGGATGAAGAGAGAAGTGATGCCGGAGTGGAGTGTATAAAGGAATGTATGATAATATGATAAGGAAAATTATATATATGTGTGTTTGACTTTTTTTGTGGGTGGAGGATGAGGAAATTGAGTAAAGGTAGTATAGAGAGTGGAGACATGGGAAAAGTGACCTTATTGTGTGTGTGTGTGTGTGTGTGTGTGTTAGTGTTCGCTCCTCAATGATGAAACGAACACTCGAGCGACAAAAAAAACTGACCTTTATTTGTTATTATCTTGCATGTTTGTATTTGTGTCTGTAAATGTTTTCATAATAACTGAAAAAAAGCAAATAATATAATAGACGATAACAATAATCCTCTGCCATCTTCTTTTACTTAAAAAAAAATACCTCTGTGATGCTTTTAAGTTCATCTATATACACAGTGACTAGCGTTCTAAGTATCCTAGATGGTCATTTTTGGAAATATGTATGGGCGTATAATAGGAAGGCATAGGAATGAAGGATAAGGATATGGGAGGCTGAGATAATGTGATGCTGTTTAGGATGTGGGCAAGGATAGTAGACGAAGAGGAGGGGGGGGAGGGGGAGTGTGCAAGGGGGAAAATATGTGGTGAATGTGTATAATTATAATCTTGTAGGACTCGTATTTCTTCTTCTTTGTTATATACGTTGTGGCTGCATTTGGTTTTCTGTGGGGCAGCATTATATTACGTAGCTGAGATGTGTCGATTACTTTTTTTTCTTCTTTTTTTTTATAACTATATATGTAGTTCTGCTCACGTAATCTTTTCATATTTTCTTTCTATTTTTCCTCCACTTTTCACTCTTCTCTCCTTCTCCTCATGCTATATTTTTTCCTCCTCCTCCTCCTCCTCCTCCTCCTCCTCCTCCTTCTCCTTCTCCTCCTCATCATCTTTTAATATTTTCTTTCTATTTTTCCTCCACTTTTCACTCTTCTCTCCTTCTCCTCATGCTATATTTTTTCCTCCTCCTCCTCCTCCTCCTCCTCCTCCTTCTCCTCCTTCTCCTCATCATCATCTTTTAATATTTTCTTTCTATTTTTCCTCCACTTTTCACTCTTCTCTCCTTCTCCTCATGCTATATTTTTTCCTCCTCCTCCTCCTCCTTTTCCTCCTCCTCCTCCTCCTCCGCCTTCTCCTCCTCCTCCTCATCATCTTTTTATATTTTCTTTAATTATTACCTACATTTTTCACTTTTCTCTCCTCCTCCTTCTCCTTCTGCTCTATTTTTTCCTCCTCCTCCTCTTCATCATCATCCTCATCAACATCATCATCATGTCCTGCACCGTCAGCGGGAGGTCAAGGGTCGGAGGTCAGTGCTCTCTGTCCACCTTGCTGCCGACCTCT
>JACEEZ010007237.1:195000-227500 GCA_016584305.1 Chionoecetes opilio
CTATTATTATTATTATCCTTATTATTGGTGGTGGTTGTTGTTGTTGTTGTTTGTATTCTTCGTATTCTTATAATTATACCTTCCTTTCCTCTGTCATCTCTCCTATTTTACTTCTACTTCTGCTGTTCCTCCTTCCTCTCCCTCTCCTTCTCCCCTTCTAGGTCTTTCACTTTAGATCAGATACTATACAGAGCCTTTAGAATTAGCACCTAACTTAACCTAACCCAAAGTCTTTGCCTAACCTAACTTAATTCTAGAAGCTTTGATACTGTAGCTCATCACAAACAGCCTCGTAAGAACCAGCAGGTCTATTCTGTTAGTTCTATCTTTTTATGTGTGTTCCTCCTCCTCCACTTACCCGCCGTCGAGGTCTCCCGCACTCCCGCACCGCCAGAAGCCTTGGGTCGGCGTGGCCAGGTGCCGGTCGGGGAGGGCAGTGTTGCGTGTCATCACCAACTCAAAGGCGGCCTCGTGGGGGGGTTGAGGTGGTGGTGGGGGGGGGGGTAGTGCTGGACCCGTGGCTTTGGCTGCCCTTCTCCCACGTGAGGCTTGGCGGCAAACTTAAGCGGTCTTAACACTGTTGTTGTTGAGGCAGTTTTAATTCACCTGACCTGTGAAGGGACTGGTAACAACTGGTTCTTGTGCTGCTAAATTTCTTGTTTCGTTATATTTACAGACAAACGTAGTCTTTTTTTCTGGTTACTTGTAAATTTTCACTTTTTCTATAATTGTTAAAAAAATATATAAGTCTGTCAATAGGAGAGGGATCAGACAGAGGTACTGCCTAAACACAGGTGCAGGGAGGAGGTATTAATAAGGCAGTGATGTGTGTGTGTGTCTGTGTCTGTCTGTATGTGTGTGTGTGTTTACTTGTTGGACTGTCCACGTGGTACAGCGGTGACGACTTCTTGGTGGGTGTGAGGCTAAGAAACATAAGAACATAAGAAAATAAGGAAGCTACAACAGGCCGTGAGACCCTAATGTTGCCTGTAGTGACGGTGCAGGTGAAGGGGAGAGGCAGGGCAGGGCAGGGCAGGGCAGGGAGGCAGGCAGGGAGGGAACATGTGGAAGGGCGAAGTAACGGGAAAGAGATAGTGAGAATATTGAGTGTCTCGGCATTATTCGTGTTATCTCCTGACTTGCTTTGTGCAGGGATTCGCGGCTCGCCCCCTTCCTTTCCCCCCCTCCCTGCTCACCTCCCTTCCTCCCACGAGCAGAGCGAGGTGGAGGTGGAGGGGGACTCGTTCTTTGTCTCGGGGCCACAGCGGGAAGTGACCTTTGACTCCCTGACTCAGAGAACCTCGTGTGGGAGTCCTGGGGCTGTGGCAGGACGAGGAACACCTGCCGTCTAGGAGAGAGAGAGAGAGAGAGAGAGAGGGGTAGGTAGGTTGTAGTAGTAGTAGTGGTAGTGCTAGACGGTCACCTCGCTAACACTGGAGAGAGAGAGAGAGAGAGAAGAGAGAAGAGAGAGAGAGAGAGAGAGAGAGAGAGAGAAGTATGGCTGTAGTAGTAGTGCTAGACGGCCACCTTCCTAACATCGAAGAGAGAGAAAGGTTGTAGTAGTAGTAGTAGTGCTAGACGGCCACCTCCTTAACATTGACCTACAGCCGTGTCACCACCGTCACTACATAAACACACCCACGCCACACCAGCGACCCGTCCTTGATTCTACCTCTCATTCAATCCTCGTAGCGCGACGCAATGGTTTCCTGGTGTGGGTTTGCGTGCAGAGGGTACGGCGGGGCGGCGGTAAAGGTGCGCAGGTGGTGTAAGATGGAGCGCAGGTGGTGTGAGATAGTGCGCAGGGGTGTAAGATAGTGCGCAGGTGGTGTTAGATAGTGCGCAGGTGATGTTAGATAGTGCGCAGGTGGTGTAAGATGGTGTGCAAGTGGTGTAATATAGTGCGCAGGTGGTATATGAAGGTGCACAGGTGGTGTAAGATGAAACGCAGGTGGTGTATGAAGGTGCACAGGTGGTGTAAAGTGGTGCGCAGGTGGTGTAAGAAGGTGCACAGGTGGTGTAAAGTGGTGCGCAGGTGGTGTATGAAGGTGCACAGGTGGTGTAAGATGAAACGCAGGTGGTGTATGAAGGTGCACAGGTGGTGTAAGATGAAACGCAGGTGGTGTAAGAAGGTGCACAGGTGGTGTAAGGGTGGTGTAAGAAGGTGCACAGGTGGTGTAAGACGCATGTAACGTGTCTTGGCGGTGTTAGGTGGGCAGTGACCAAAGAAAGAAAATGGGAGATGTGGCTCGATGGTCTTGCTTTCAATGCCGCGGCCCACACAACACACATACATGCACACATACACACACGCGCAGTTGTACGTAGAGGCCCCTGGATGCCCCTGTGTGGGTGGTGACTCATCTGGTGAGCCCGGTGGAGGCGCTCTAACCTCGCTCTAACGGCAGGTCTTTAAGGACGAGGAACGGGCGTCTCCTTCCATTCCTCAATTCTTCAAACTAAACACGAATTCATATATATGTGTTTTTTCTATTCACACAAATAAGTTAAGCCATTAAAGCCAGGTGTTGGATGCTAAATTTAATACCGAGCTTGTTGTCACCTCGTAAGAATTCTAAACACATTGTCAGGTTAAATCTTGATAATAAGCTATTCTGATAGTCCGGCTTTTGAAAGTATCCAGAGTCGTGAGAAAAGAGAAAGTGTAGGACATTCTATTTCACGAATTACGAGTGAGTTATGAATGAGTTATGAATGTTGGTTGGGTAGGAGAGAAAGTGAAAGAATAGAAATAATCAGGAGTATATCTTAAAATGCACGTCGTTGAATATTTCTCAATTCTGCCTTTACCTGTCATCACTTTCTCCTTCACCTTCCTCCTCCTCCTACACTTTCCCTCACTCCTCCGCGTCTTCTCACGGTCAAGAACAAAGCGGAGGAGGAGGAGGAGGAGCCCTGAATTCAACCCTTTATTCAAATCAATCATTTAAATTCAACTCTGCGTCCTGAATTCAACCCTTTAGTCTCTCGCTTTAGTTCAAGTTAGTTTGAGTTTAGTTCAGTTATTCAAGTCTTTTTGTCTGATCATTAACTCTGCCTCTTTTCCATCATGTGCGGACGAGGGAAATAACCTCGACCTTGGAGGAAGTATGACCTCCATGACCTCGACGGTGCTCCTTGTGTCAGTCCTTCGCCTTCAGCACACACACACACACTCACACTCTCTCTCACACACACACACACACACACACACACACACACACACACACACACACACACACACACACACACACACACACACACACGCGAGAGGGGGGTTTAGTTTGCCGGAGGGGGTAAGGAAGGAACAAGGAGCGACGCAGTGGAAACAAAGACCTTGAGTATACCTTGGTGTCTCCTCCTTCCCTCGAGCACCAACCAGACACAACAACAACAATGAGTCTCGGACCTGCCCAAGTCTTCTCTCTTATTATCGTCCACGTATTCTGGTCCCTATTTGGTTTGATTTATTTGGGGCGTCGTCTGTTTGTGCTGTTAAGGGAGACGAGAGAAGAGAGGGAGAGTGGCAGAGGGGTGGTATGGAAGACTTGAGGGAGAGGGAGAGTGGCATAAGGGAGGTGAGAGGGGAGAAGACTTGAGAGGGAGAGGGATAGGGAGCTTGAAGAGGGAGAGTGGCTAGGGAGACTTGAGAGGAGGGGATGATAAGGAGACTTGAGAGAGGGGGAGAGTGGCCTAAGGGAGACTTGAGAGAGGGGGAGAGTGGTATAAGGGAGACTTGAGAGAGAGGGAGAGTGGCATAAGGGAGACTTGAGAGAGAGGGAGAGTGGCATAAGGGAGACTTGAGAGACTGGGGGAGTGGCATAAGGGAGACTTGAGAGAGGGGAGAGTGGCATAAGGGAGACTTGAGAAGAGAGATGGGTTGGGGGGGAGAGTGGCAAGGGTAAGGTATAAGGGTGTGGCGGGGATACATAGTTGGACAGGGAGGAGGGATGTATGGTATAGACTATAGAGAAAGGTGTGCGGTGTTAGGGTGATGGAGTAGAGTGTGTGTAGGTATGGCAGGTGGTGTGTGGGGTTATAGCGTGTGTGTGGCAGGTACGTGTGTGTGTGTGTTGTGTGTGTGTCAGGGAGAATCATAATCTAGGTATGAATGAATGATTGATGGGGTGATTGGATTGAAGACGACGCAACCATGTATGTATTAAGGCTATTATCGCCACCCCGGTACTATTGCTGCCTTTTTTACTATCTTCTATTCTGGGACTTTGAATTAACAGACTATTTGTTACACTTCTAGATACTATTATTTTTATTAGTTAGTATTATTATTTAGTTTATTAGTTAATGTATTCATATGTATTTATTCTTATTATTGTTTTAAGTCTCTTGTCTAGGCCCCTAGGATGAACTATAACATAAAAACTACTCAAAGATTAAGTTGACCATAAGACAACACAAACATAAGGAAGAAAGCAATAATAATAATGAGCAAGTATCGTAATGATCTTATGATAGTGTTCGTGTGTTCCTATTTTTCTATTACTTTATGACACCACAAAGGACTGGCCAAGGACAAACAAAACTGGCCAAGGACAAACAAAAGAGGTAACAAAAATCCCTCTTAGTGTCAGTCCCTATAAAGAAGACAGTGAGAGAATAAAAAAAGGGGGGGGGGGATAATTTAGTTCGGGAGGTGTCTTGTTGCTCCTCTACGAAAATATTGAAGTCGTATAGGAAGGAGGAAAAATAGAAACAGAAGAGAGTTCCAGAGTTTACAGACAACAATACAACACAAACATGATGAACACGTATCGTAATGCTCTTAAGATATTGTTAGTGTTCCTGAAGTGCAATGGTTTGAATACGTGATGATAACAGGGCGGGTGACTCACAACAAGTTCCATGGGGTGAGCGGCCCTGCGAGGCAAAGGTCAGGCCAGGCGTCGGGTAGGCGGGGGTTGCCGAGCCTGTGCCTTGCTCCTCCCCGTCTTAGCTTTAGTTTTAGTCTTAGTTGTGCTTAGAGTGGAGTGCAGAACAAGACATCGCACGTTACTGTATGTCATAAAATTCATACAGTACTTTGTGTGGTGGTTGGTGAGCTTGTCCAATGGCCTTGGTCTTCCCGTTACTGTGCATGGGATGGTGCGCTTAGTGTAGTGCAGAACAAGACATCGCACGTTACTGAATGTCATAAAATTATATAGTATACTTTGTTCTTTACAGGCAAATGTAATGTTTTTTTCTGGTTACTTGTAAATTTTCACTTTTTCATAGACAAATTCGCACTTTTTCTATGATTTGTAAATATTTATATATCTGTCAATATGCGAGGGATCAGAGGTGGCTGTCTAAACACTGGTGGAAGGAGGAGTTATTGACAACAACAACATTACAGTATACTTTGTGGGTGTCATTTGCTTAACTTACTCCTTCACCGCTGCCTTGTCACCCTCGTCTTTGTGACCTGACGGAGGTGACCATTGTTGCCTTCTTCTTCTTCTTCTTCTTCTTCTTCTTCTTCTTGTGACCTTTGACGTTAGGTATCGCTTCCTAGGTCCTCTTCAACGTCGTCTCCTTGGCTAACAATCTGATCAACTCTTCCCTTGGCTCTTTCACTTGGCATCTTAATTCCTTGTCTTCTTTGTTTCTTCTTTGCCTTACCGGCGGTGATCCTCTTAGGCGGCGCGGCGTCTTGGGTCATCACAGCGTTACAGTCCTTCTTGCTTTGTTCCGTCATTTACCACAACTTTCAAACAGTTGAAGAAACTTGGCAGGGGGTCTCAGGAGGGTAAGGTCGTGACCCCCGGCTTGGCCAGACCAGAACACCGGCGGGTTTTGACCAGAGTGGAGCTTTGTGTCCCTTTCGTCCTGTTACTATTTATCCTACCGAACGATCGTAAACATTGATTCAAATTTCTCTCCTCTCTTTTTTCTTCTTTTTTCTCCTTTTTTTTTTCTTTTTCTCCTTTCTAATTTATTTTCAACTCCTCTTGGTGTTATTGAACCACAAACGAATATGGATCCTAGTCCTACAGAATGGAGTCGTGTGGCTGTAGTAGTCAGCGTCCAGCCGTGGTAGGCAATAATGTAGCCGCAAAATAATAACAAAGCTCGGCAACCAACTGTCCACTTCATTTCATTGTATTATTCAGGTTATACCAAAGGAGTAAGGTGTTGGGGGCATCATAGGCAACATTGTCAACACTGTTTCCAGCACGAGGCAACAACGAGCATCACAAGCCATTGGGGTTCATAGGGAAGATTGTGACAAAAGGAAGGAAATATGGAGAGTGATAACAAAGGTGGCTACTTCCATGTGTTTCATTGTTACCACGACACATCCTGCCCCACGTAAGAATGACATGAGCTACACCTGCATGTCTTTTCTCGGCCGTCCTATCCCGCTCATGTCTCGCCGTCACCTCCAACCACAGAGTTACATACATTGCGCCTCTATAGTTTTATGTTCATGGCATTTTTTGACCGCCTACTGATTTTTGCATTGGAACATGTTATATACCATCATAACTGGAAAGTGTGTTGATTTCGAGACTGAATAAAAATAAAAATGATTATTATAGTGTGTAACTCTGTGCCTCCAACCAACAGACAGACCCTCGCAGAAGCCTCGCTGTTTGGCACGAGGTCGACCAAATGTTAATAAGTTATAGTGTTTTTAGGCCGAAAAGTTTATACAGTGCAAAAGTGTCACGATTAGTTCCTTGTAACCTGACGTATAATGATAGAATTGTATGATGTAGTGAAGTGCGTGTCACGAAGGGAGGAGAGTTACGCAGGGCAGGGGCGTGGGTGGCTCTCGTAAAGTGTGAATGGATGAGTGAGTGGGTGGGCTGCATAAAACGTAAGGGTGGGTTTCGTAATTTTGTAAAACTCAGGTGGGTGGGAGTGTCTACTGTCTGTCTTGCCTCGTAAAACTTGGATGAATGGGTGGGTGGATAGGTGGGTGGATAGGTCTCGCAAGGTATTGGGTGGGTGGGTCCTTCGTGGGGGTGGGTGGGTCCTGGAGAGTGTTTTTACTTATTTGTGCAGGACGCCCGCCATTCCCAGACAGCTACAGCGACTGACTGTTAAGGGTCGTGCGGGGGGGAGGGGAGGGGTTGCCGTGCATATTGTTGTGTCCAAACACCGTATCTGTGTCACTGAAACCATGTTTATCCCTCTGTATATTTTCTTTTATGTAATATTACTCTCTCTCCTCTCTCTCTCTCTCTCCTCTCTCTCTCTCTCTCTCTCTCTCTCTCTCTCTCTCTCTCTCTCTCTCTCTCTCTCTCTCTCTCTCTCTCTCTCTCTCTCTCTCTCTCTCTCTCTCTCTGGAATAACATCAACCGCTCTATTGTAATTTTTCGCATAGTATGTTTTGCAACCTCTCGCCTACCTTCATTTTCGCGCCAAAAAAAGGCAAGTCTCCCGATGTCTCCCTTCCACTGGAGACGAATCACTCTCACTTTTTGTCATGCCTGGTCGCCTTTGCATTACGTCCAAAGGTTAACACGGCAGCTCCAGGATTGAGTCTCGCGCACACTCGACTGATGCAACAGTGATAAGCAACCAAGTGTTTAGTATTTGTAATCATTTACATTTCTTCAACCTGTATTTTTTTTATTTGTATACGCGTAAGTTATTATTATTATGCCTTGGTTATTTATTGGTAATTGAAGACCCAAGCAGTGCCCCGAGAAAATCAGAAAGTTGACTGGAATGATGCAAACAGAAATGATTATAGAGATGATAATATATGAACATGATTCGTGATTTTGATATTGTTGTTCTATATACGCTAAAAAAAGATTTGCCATAAATTGCTAATGCTAAGTGAATGTACCCATAGGATATTATCATTCATTACTTTTTTTCTTTTTCAAGTGTTAGTTCTAATAGTGTTAAAAGGGATTTTTGTATTTCATTTACGTATTTAACTTGAACGGGCGAGTGTTGGGTTGGGGTCAGTAGGTTAGGTCAGGTTCTTTCATTCTTACTGTCTTCTTTATAGGGATTGGCAACTAAGCGGGGTTTTGTTACTTCTTTTTTTCCCCCTTTGGCCAGTCCTTTGTGATGTAAGAAAAAAAAGAAGGTAAAGTTAATGTATATGTTAAAGAGAGAGAGAGAGAGAGAGAGAGAGAGAGAGAGAGAGAGAGTACCATTATATGCTGTGTCTTTACGAGCTCACTTTCCTGATTTTCTGTTGATTTCCGCGTCACGGCTGTAGCATTGCCTGATGTCCTTCACTTAATACCCACCCACCTACCTGCCCTTGTATACCTGTGTTCCGTAAAGACGTAAAGATAGGTAAATATTGCTCTCATATTTACCTGTTTAACCCCTTCACGCCCAGATCTTTCCTTTGCTATAACAAATCGTATGTTGTCGAGCCATAAAATTAAGAAAAGTCACTTAATATACCAAATTAGTTAGTGGACAAGGATACTAAACAGGTTATATCTATAAAACATTGCTATATTCACTAAAAATCGTCTAATGGTACCCAAATTATAATGGAAATTACGTTATGGGTTTCAAGGGGTTAACATTAAGTACCTGCATCGTCATTTATGTCATTATTACCAGTCTTATGTTATGATAGTTTATACAATGTTGTCGAGAGTCAGCTATGAAACCACCGTGGGGATCATTGTTTAAAGGAAGGCTAAGGGAATAGAGGGGTATTTATCATCTCTTTTCCTTGGCCTTAGTTAAAAGCTTCCCCTACAAAGCACACGAGGGCAGAGTCAAGATGTGCATATCTAATTCGTATTCTAGTCTAATCGTAGTATTCTTACATAATATAAGTTTTCTAGTAGATCTTACTTAGAATATGTAGTACGTAGATCTTGGGCAGGGTGAGTGTAGGTTGATAATGTCGCCTCTCACCGCTCTCACTCATGGCCAGGAAGTCAAGAAACTCCCCCAAGCGAACCTACCCAAGCGGCACTAATAGCCAAGTTTTGTGCATGAACTATTTTTCTTGATTTTTCTTATATTTTTTTTTAATTTCTTGAGACTTCCCTATTGTAGCAGAATGAACTAAAGGTGTCGCTCGTAAGAAACTCACCTTTTCATGTGTGTATTGTTCAGGGGGGCTAATTGGTGTTTTGTCTCCGCAGAGAAATCCAGCTGGCCTCCGGGGAGTGGATGAACGAGTTCGTGCGGCGACCCAGCCGTCGACGGGAGAACAACGTGTATGTGCCGCCCACCGATGTTGTCAAGAGGTCCCTCATCAAGCGATCATGGACTATTTCCAGTAAGTTGTGATGGCATGGAGAAAGAAAGGGGAGAGAGAGAGAGAGAGAGAGAGAGAGAGAGAGAGAGAGAGAGAGAGAGAGAGAGAGAGAGAGAGAGAGAGAGAGAATACTACAGCCACGCTGCCGTACTTGGCACCACCAGCGTCAGTTCGTTTGCGTCTACGTCGGCTGGTGGAAGGAATGCTCTCCTTGCCTCGCAGCTACGCCATGGCGGTACAACTGTGCAAGAGTTCAAGGAACTTGTGAACGCGTGGCTGCCGAGGTGAAGGCAAGGAGATCACAATTAACACGAGTTAGGCTTTTAGATAGGGAACACTAATTATGTCTCCTTTAGCCTGTAAATGTTACAATTATTTATGTAATGTAAATAGTAACTTACTCTGTAATGATGTTTTTTGTAACTCTGTATAAATATATATATAAAAAAAAAAAAAAAAAGAGAGAGAGAGAGAGAGAGAGAGAGAGAGAGAGAGAGAGAGAGAGAGAGAGAGAGAGAGAGAGAGAGAGAGAGAGAGAGAGAGAGAGAGAGAGAAAATCTTAGTAAGATACATTAGCCAGTATTTCCCTACACAATCCAAAGGCACGCTACAGGGTACCACTTCAGTCGTTCCCCTTCATAAGTTTAGTCCCATCCAGACCAAGAATAATATATAGAGGTATATATTAGCCTTGATCCACACCATTAGTGAAGGCACGTGCAGGCTTGCTCGCGACGAACTACCTAATCCTCCGTCCTGACAAATTCTACCTCGCAATATTCTTAATGACGAATAATCACGTATTGGCAATATATATTTTTATTTTGCTTATGTATGTAGTCATTATTCTAATCATTTTGATTAATTCCCCACTGAGAAGACATGAATGTTTTTTTCTTCAAGAGAATTTGCCTCGAGACGTGAGGTTCCTGAGGCCACGCCATGAAAGTATGCAATAACCGTAATTTTCAGTTATATATTAAGATTCTTGTGTTAATTGCTATTGTTTTCGCTTGATAATCCCCACGTATATTATTTATCTATCTACTATTCTATCTATCAACAGATCCATTCCTCGTTTTGCATTACTCTATATTGCTGTATTTTAACTGTATTTACCTATATCTTTTATTCACTTGCTAGTAATTTGTTCAACTGTGCATTACATTAAGACGGGCGCTGAGTTGGCATGGGTAGGAAGGGGGCTGGTTTGGCAGGAGAAAGAAGGAGGATGGTTGGCAGGGGTAGAGAGGGGGCTGGATTGGCAGGGATAGGGAGAGGGCTGGGTTGGCAGGGGTAGAGAGGGGGCTGGATTGGCAGGGATAGATAGGGCTGATTGGCAGGGGTAGATAGGGGCTGGATTGGCAGGGTAGAGAGGGGGCTGGATTGGCAGGGGTAGAGAGGGGGGCTGGATTGGCAGGGTAGATAGGGGGCTGGATTGGCAGGGGTAGAGAGGGGGCTGGATTGGCAGGGGTAGATAGGGGGCTGGATTGGCAGGGGTAGAGAGGGGGCTGGATTGGCAGGGGTAGAGAGGGGGCTGGGTTGGCAGGGGTAGATAGGGGGCTGGATTGGCAGGGATAGAGAGGGGGCTGGATTGGCAGGGGTAGAGAGGGGGCTGGGTTGGCAGGGGAAGGACTTGGGTTTTCTTAACTGTCTTGTTCATCTGATATTATTCTTATCACCTCACCAGAAACTCTTTAGGTGTCTTATCTGTCTGCCGCTTCACCTCTGCCCTCTCCTCTCTGCTGCCTTGCTCATAGAAAAAAAATGTAATCAGCAGATACCAAGCAACATCTAACCAAATCTCTCATTTCTCGTTATCATTTTGCGTTGGCCACGACCAGAGCTATTCTTATCTATGTTAAGAAAATTTGTGGCTATAGACCCTAATCTAATGGCCAGGCTTAACTACGCCAATGGGTGTTTCAGGTAAGGTTTTTTTTTTTTTTTTTTTTTTACATCCCAAAGGACTGGCCAAGGGCAAAAAAAAAAGAGCTAACATAAAGCCCTTTTAGTTGCCAGTCCCTATAAAGAAGACAGTAAGAGAATAAAGAAAGGGGGATGGGCCAATTTAGATCGGAATTTAGAAGGTAGTCAACACAAGTAATATTGCAGTCTACCATCTCAATTGCAACATTCGTTTTCTCTCAGGATCAGATTTGCGGGAGGACGGAACACAGGCAGACCTCGGTGTTGCATGTAAGACTGAAGTATTATTACGCATCTACCTTTTTTCACTTTTTTCTGAGTGTGTTTTGATGTTGCTTTGCACCCACAGCTTTGCGTGTGATTTATTCCATACAGATCCATGTAAGAGCACGTCAGCCTTCTGATACTTGCCCACACAATGTCCAGAGTCATGTATGATAACTTTATTTATGATGGGGTTTTTTCGACAGTGCTCATAGCCTCCCAAAAATGTTCAGCAAAGCATCAATATTTTATGTTGTGATGCTTGGCCAGTGTACTTCATATAGCCAACTATTCAAAAAAAATAAAAACACAAAGAGCATAAACTGCTTTCATCTACAGTGTTCATGGTGTCTTGAATACGATGGCAATGCCTCCACAGTGATATTAACCAATATAATATATATTGATATTATATTGATGTAAACATAATATATATACACAAGTATAACAGTGTTTATTGTATTGTATAAGAAGTATAAGCATATAACCGTCAATCACCTCGTGGCACGCGTGGCATCTACTCGTGTTGGTTTTGTGTGTGTCGTTGTGGTTTACTTTGTAGTCTCTAGGGTTGCACGGTTTGTTGTTCCGTCTGTTGGCGCTGCAGCGCTGCCACACCAACGATGCATCGGAATGCTTCCTGTGTCTTATTTGTGTTGATAGTTTAAGCTTGAAGTTATGTCAGGCAGTGATGCATCCATGACTGCATCTTGTTGTGCTTACTGTCTCACGTTTCATCAATCTAGATGTAGTGGTTGATTTTCAGACATGTTTCTAATTTGTTGTGTTTTCTGCAGACCCGAGCAGCGGGGGGCGGACCTCACCTGATCCTCGGCCACCCGACGGCCGCCCGCACGCCGCCCACCACAGACCCCGCCAACACCGCCCACCCGCCGACGAAAACGAACCTCCTTGGGGCGAGTCGCAACACACGCCTCGGAGGCCCCCGTCCCGCCGGTATAGCATGAGCAGTCTTGACGGTGTGGTGGTTCACGCCCCGTCACCCGAAGGGCCCTGCACCCCATCCCCCACGGGAGTACCACAGTGGCCAGGATACAGCTGATAACGGATACACATCACTCAACTCGTCGCTGCCGTTCCTGCGCGTCACACCCAAGCGACGCCTCCTGCCCGAGGTGCCCAATCACAGCTACGGTACAACCGAACGCCCCTCAACGTTGCCGCGAAATCTTCGAAGATCTCGAGACGATAGTCACTCCACCAGCCACACCCACCTGTCCCCACCCAACGCCCAAGATCCTGCCAGGTTCCACTCTATGCCTCGCACCCGCTCGCGATCCCCAAGTGGGCCTGGACGAGGGCGTTCAGAGCCTTCCCGACGTGCTGTTTCGCCCAATGCACCTCTTCGGGAAAACCTGGTTCTTGGCGGCTACATCAGCTCCGGCCCGGTCACCAGCACGCCGATCAACCAAGACCCTGGCGTTGGTCCCCGCCGAGGAGGCCCCTCGCCACCCACGGCCGCTCCCAAGGACCTTTCACGCCATCCTGCCAACGGCCGACCACCTGATCAGACTGCAGCTAACTTGCGGCGATTCCCACAGTCTCCTGCCCCGGGGGTGACCCGTATTATTGAGATAGACATGGAGGGCGAAGGAAGTTTGGCTCCCCCAAGCCGCGCCCCGGCTTCCAGAACTAACTCCGCCGTCAGTTCCTCCTCTCGGTCGTCAGACCATAACGAAGGGGAGAGAGAAGTGCCCAAAGGATTTAGCAAAGTGTCTCGCTCTCGTGCGTCCTCGCCGCCCAACTCCCGCTCTCTGTTGGCACCTTCCACGCAATTCACTCAGTCCCGCCAGCTGTCCTCGTCACCCCTTCGTCAGGCCGCGTCCTCGCCGATGCTTCTGTCCAGCCAAACATCGTCGACCTTGGGACACTCACGTCCCTCCATCTCCATGAATGGCCTCAACTCAGGTAAGTCTTGTGAGCTGTTACCTTCAACATTCCTTCTGGTGATCCTCTTGTGGTGGTCCATACACCACTTGTGTGCTACAGCCACACACACACACACACACACACACCACCACTAAAAAAAAATCTTAACATAATTTCAGAGATAAGAGTATACTCCGTAATGAGTTCATGAGTTCATTTTCATGTTCTTGAAAGATGAGGCTCTATAGTATACGTGCATTCGTATTGCGTCATTGATTATGTCGCCTGCAGGAGTTTTGATAAAGTTTCAAGGTGTCTCTGAGGGTGTGTATAGGGATTGAATAGGGATTGATATATAGCACCACAGATCGATGACAGTCGTCGCCGCTAAATACATACATGCCTAGAAACAAATAGATGCTTACCGATTATTCGCCATACATTCGCTATACTAATCAATACGTTACCTCTTTCCTGATTACAAGACAAATATTGACTATACTGCAGGCAAACACAAGAGGAGAGAGAGAGAGAGAGAGAGAGAGAGAGAGAGAGAGAGAGAGAGAGAGAGAGAGAGAGAGAGAGTCTAAAAATACCAGCACCTCTATCCCTCCCTCAACTCCTACCAACACCCAATTAATTCCCTTGAAACAGCGCAATTAAAGATCTCCCAGATGACCCTCCACTAATCAGCTGTCCCTTCACACGTCCTTCCTCTATACAGCCCAGACACACCACTCCACCCTTCCCCCCCATCCACACCCATCCCACCCTTCCACCCACCCTCCGCCTTCTCCCTCCACCCCTTCTCCACCTGTCCCTCACCCCATCCACCCTTCTGTCCACCCATCTGCCGTCTTCTCCCTTCTCTCTTCTTCCCTCCTAACCTAGCACCACACACGCACGCACGCACACACATACACACACATACACACACATACACACACAAGTAGGTTTTGAAGTCCGTCGAAAAATAAGAGAGAGAGAGAGAGAGAGAGAGAGAGAGAGAGAGAGAGAGAGAGAGAGAGAGAGAGAGAGAGAGAGAGAGAGAGAGAGAGAGAGAGAGAGAGATTTGATTTGATACATTTATTAGGACAAAAAATACATAGTCACATATGTGCTAAGGCCTACCTAGAGACACACATGAGAGGGGAGAGAGAGAGAGAGAGAGAGAGGGGTGGGGGGGGAGGTAGTGTGTATTTTGTGTGTGTGTTTGCTGACAAGGAAAGCTGCATGAGAGGTGAATAAAGGAAGGAGGAGGATGAGACATTGAGACAAGAGGGAAGGCGGGAAGAGAGATGAAAGGAGAAAGGAAGGGAGAGAAGGAGGAGGAGAAGGAAGCTATCTCTCATCTTCCTTCCTTCTCCTTCATTCCTTCCTTCCTTCCTTCCTTCCTTCCTCCTCCGTAACTTTGCCTTGCGGATAACTGACAACAATTTATGGCACATGTGTTGACAATTATTAGCGATGGAAATAGACGGTAAAGGAGGCAACGACGGAGGAGGAGGAGAGGAAGGGAATAAATGATGAAGGAGGAGGAGAGGAAGGGAATAGATGATGAAGGAACAGGAGATGGAAGAAAGGAGGAAGAGGAAGGGAATATATTATTGTAGCGGATGATGATAATGAGCAACAGGGAGAACGTAAGTGGGATTAAGACGCCGATGGAGTGAAGAAAAATAACAGCTGTGACTTTTTTTTCGGCCTGTTATTATTATCGTGTGATGAGTTTTTGTTGTTGTTTCTCTCTCTCTCTCTCTCTCTCTTCTTCTCGTCTCTCTTCTCTCTCTCTCTCTCTCTCTCTCTCTCTCTCTCTCTCTCTCTCTCTCTCTCTCTCTCTCTCTCTCTCTCTCTCTCTTGATTAATAAACAACCACCTGCCGTGAATCGATGATGAGAGAGAGAGAGAGGAGGAGGAAGGAGCAGGGAAGAGACAGCGGAGGTGACGAAAAATAATAAGGGGCGAGAGAGGTTGAGTTCACAGGGAGGGAGAGGCGTGGAAAGGGTTAAAAGGGCGTGAGAGAGAGAGAGAGAGAGAGAGAGAGAGAGAGAGAGAGAGAGAGAGAGAGAGAGAGAGAGAGAGAGAGAGAGAGAGTGTTATTAATAGTAGTTGTTGATAAAGAAAAAAATGAAAAGGCATTGTGTAGATAAAATTACTCATCACAGCCTGAGATACGATGATATTAATGATGGTATTATTGATGAGGATGAAACAAGTACGGAGAAAACAGATGACGTAAAGAAAGAGGGATTTTGGAGACGAAAGAAAACAGAGAAAGAAGGGAAACGAAACAGCAAAGAGGCAGAGAGAAGGAAGGAAGGAAGGAGAGAGAGGAAGGAAGGAATGTTTTAAGGAGACAAAAATGGGAGGGTACGTAGGGGTATAAACAGGAGGGGAGAAAAAAGGAGATTGACAGGGGAGAAGGAAAGGGAGGGGAGACGGATAGGAGGGAAGGGAAGGGAGGGGAAAGGGATGAAAAAGGGAAGGGAGTGGAGTAGAGGGAGGAAAGGAAGGGAAGGGAAGGGAAGGAAAGGAAAGGGGGAAAGCAAAGCAAGGGAAGGGAAAAGAGAGGAATTGGGGAAAAAATAGGGTCGTTGGCGCCAGGGTCCAGTCTTGAGTGTGTTAAAAAAAGTTTGGTACTAATTTTATCGATGTTGTAAAAGTTGTCCATGGTCAGTTTTTCACCTTTACCTTTCCTTTGTAGCAGTACAGTTGTCATTCTCAACCACCATTTCACCTCAACTAACCATTACCGCTTTTTACTTCCCACTCATTAAAGTCACTATAGTCTTCTCTCCTGACCAGTAATGCGTCGACTGTAATGGACATCAGTGTTATTACCATGAGAGAGAGAGAGAGAGAGAGAGAGAGAGAGAGAGAGAGAGAGAGAGAGAGAGAGAGAGAGAAGAAGAGAAGAGAGAAGACAGAGAGAGAGAGAGAGAGAGAGAGAGAGAGAGAGAGAGAGAGAGAGAGAGAGAGAGAGACAGAGAGAGGCAGAGACAGAGAGGTTCTTCTAGGCGTGAATGGAGGAAGTTTTCAAAGCTTTATCACCTCTCTCCTCCTCTTCTTCCTCCCCCTCCTTCTCCTATTCCTCCTCCTCCTCCCTTGTGAAATATTTAAGAAGTTCATGAAAAGAAGAGCGAAGAGGCAAGTTTGTGTGTGTGTGTGTGTGTATGTTGTGTGTGTGTGTGTGTGTGTGTGTTTACTTTAGGATGCTCGTATGTTAAAAGTTTTGTCCTTACAGGGTGTATTTCACAACTTTGGAACAGGCTGTCTCTCATATGTATGAATTATTATGTATGTATATGTATGAATGTATGTGTGCGCGTGAACTGTAATAAATGATAATGATAAATGATGATGAAAATAAACTTTAAAAAATGCAAATAATGTTAATAGTGGTAATCATAATAATCATGCGTTGGTTGGGTGGCGGGTCGCTCAGCAGATGTGTGTGCCGCGAAACAAGGTCAGGTCACGGTCAGGTCACATGCCCAGGTCGAGGGAGTGATCGATAAAGCGGGTAGTTAAATGCCTTATGGTAGCAATCGTGGAATATATTAGTTTAGTTTTTAGCATTTTAACGCGAAACTATTAGTCCTAGAGGAAACATTAATGTAGATGACCAAATCGGAGGCGTTTATGAAAGTTACTGTAGAGCACTACTAAGAACTAAGAGAAATACTAACACTAAGAGAAGTGATGATAACAATGTCGTCAACAATATCGTCAGCAGTATGAGAGGGGAAGGCTGGGAGGCTATACATAGGTGTCGAGGCGAAGGAGACGCTGATTCCTTCTGGTTAATTAGTATTGATTGGCCTTGTTGTTTCCATTGAGACAAGACAGATAGATTATAGGGGGAAGGTGTGTTTTGGTGCTGTCTCTCATACCTTCAACTCAGTGCGGTTTCTAGCCTTTTGGGGCCCCTATGCGAAATACTATTTGGCGGCTCTATTTTGTAAAACTATGGTGGGGGATTCCAAGCCTTCTAAGGTGGTCCGGGGGCACGCCTTTAATATTTAAATGCATCAATCTGGTGCTGTTTAAGAGGAAAAGAGACTAGATTATATAAAAAAAAAGGCAAATAATGGCAGCTTGGGGGCCCCTTGGTGGCTTCGGGGGCCCCTTGGTGGCTTCGGGGGCCCTGTGCAGCCGTGTAGTTCGCATATAGTAAGAAACGGCCCTGCTTTTACTCATCATCATTGTCTGTCTGTCTGTCTTAAAATTCATCTCTGTCTCTAAGTACGTATGTATTTTTGTGGTCAATATGTATGCATGTATTTATTCAGGCATCTGTTTATACATGTGTAAATATGCGCATAAACGTCTAGAACAACAATGATAATGATAATAACAATATTAATGATGGTAATGTAAGTGTAAAGTCCTAAATTCTACATCGTTAGAGAAATTTACGTACAAGAGCAGGCATAACAAGAACTCTTTTTACGGCTGCGTCCACACATCAACCACCTCAAGGCCTGTTGTGTTATGGCGCCGCTAGAGTGTTTGGGGACCAGGCGACGAGGGAGGGAGGGAGGCGGGTCGTGGTGACGCTATAATGGTGCAACAATCTTAGCCCGGACTGCTTTGTGAGGCCCTTGTGACATCTCTCGCACTCTTGATCAAATAGAGAATAGGAAAAAAATGATATTCACCTGACAGAATATGATAGGAAATCCCTACTTTTTCCGTGATGGACTTAATTCAATATTTTCCAGGCCTCGATTCATTGCTTTGTGAGGCCGTTGTGACGTAATTCTGAAATGTACATAACTAGAGCAGGATTTTGATAGGCATATAACATAGAGAGAGCACTGAAGCTTGATACTAAGAGAGGTACTGAATAGATAGAGCATGATTTTTAGGGACTGATGACAAGTGGTGTAATAAAAATCCTGCAGTATATGTAAATAGAGCATGATCTTAAGAGGCTCATGGAAATTGGTGTAATAATAATCCTGCAGCGTACGTAAATATAACAAGATCTTAACCCTTTGAGACCCAGAACGCAATTTCCATTGTAATTTGCCTACCATTTTGAATGAATATAAGCAAAATTTAATAGATATGACCTGTTTAGTATCCATGTCGACTAACTAATTTGCATATTCAGTTACTTTTCGTAATTTCATGGCTCGACAGCATACGATTTTTTATAGCAAAGGAAAGATCTGGGTGTGAAGGTGTTATGAGGCTCATTGCAAGTATACTGTAAGCCTAAAATAAGCCTATACCAGTAAATAGGCGTTCACATCTGGGTGTGAAACGTGTTCGAGTTCGTATTCCGTTCAGTTCTAGAGTAAAATTATTATCAAATAGCTAAACAAACCAGAACATTTTTCGTCATGGTCAGGCAATTGTAGGGTATAGGCCTATAGGGTAACAATAGTTTAGAAAAGTCTGTTTAAAAGTGTAGGTAACAATATATTTTTGCAAATTTCTTCAATTTTATCTTAACAAAATGACTGTGTGTGTGTGTACCTGTGTGTGTGTGTGTGTGTGTGTGTGTGTGTGTGTGTGTGTGTGTGTGTGTGTGTGTGTGTGTGTGTGTGAGGATAGGGAAGGTTAGATCAGTGGAAACCTTTGTATGCCAATGTTGAATACGAAGCTTCCTTTTTGATCAACCATCCGACTTTTGCGACCCCCCCCCCCACACACACACACACACACACACACACACACACACACACACACACACACACACACACACACACACAGACAGACACAGACACAGACACACACACACATACACACACACACACAAAAAAAAGGAAATTGAATACCCCGTCACTACAGAAGGACGAGGAATGTGTTTAAGATTTGCAGGATTTTGGAAATTATGGAAAAAATGACTGAAATGGAAGGAAAAACATTAATTTCGCCATTTCCTGATAAAAAAAAAATTGAAATGGAGGGAAAAACATCAATTTCGCTGCCATTTCCTGATAAAGACTGAAAAAGAGGCTGGAAACACACAAATTTTACCATTTCCTGATAAAACATGTCTGATATGGGAGGCAAATAAAATTGGTCTCACGATTTTCTGTTAAAAAAACGTCTGATATGATATGGAAGGGAAAACATTAAATTTCACCATTGCCTACTAAAGAAAAGACTGAAATGGAGGAAAAGGTGCAGGGAAAATATAGGAAAATGTAGGAAAAATAAAATAATGCAGGAAAGAAAGAAACAAATGTAGGAAAGAAATAAAAAAGGCAGGTTAGAAAGAAAACAATTAGGAAAGAAAGAAAAAATGTAGGAAAGAAAGAAAAAAGGCAGGTTAGAAAGAAAACAATTAGGAAAAAAAAAATGCAGGAAAAGAATACCAATGCCAAGATTTCCAAAGTGCCTCGACATCAATGAAAGAATTTATGCTGACGTAACATTTGTGAAAACCTCAACTTTGCTCAATTTTGCTCAAATTTGCAGTTTTTGGCGTTTTGTGAAAAAGTGGGGGCGAATTTTGAAAAGAAACATTCCTAAGGGCTACCTTAATTTTTTAATAGCTTTCCAACGGTATGCATTGATTTTCTGTAGCACGAATAGAAACCGAGATGCGCAGCTTTATCCGGAAAAAATTTCACCCCCTAACCCTCACTGAATCGATCTGTCTGTAGTAAACAAGTCTTTTTATGGATGGTCTTCAGCTGCCTGTGTTGTGTGGTGTGAATGAAGTAGGATGCAGTGGCTTGGAATGCAAAAGTGACCTTGGAAAGTACGAAGCTGTGTGTGTGTGTGTGTGTCCTGTGTACGTGTGTGTACGTGTGTGTACGTGCAAGTGTCCGTCAGCTCACGTGCAGTAGTCCCCCTCAGGTGTTTTAGGAAGTCAACGAGGCGTACCTGGTAGGAGGGGGACTGTATTAACGAGGCGGGTGACGTGCTCCTTCCTGATATAGCGGGAGGCTGATAGGTTGTCTTCATCGCCTATAAGAGTGTTGCTGCTATGGGGACTACTACAATATTATCATTTTTTACTTTCCTTTTATGTTCAAGCTTGTTTTATCGATTCAAGTTTTGGTGTTTTTTTTTGTTTGTGCTTCTAAGTTTTTTTTTGGAAGTTCAAGTATTTAGTTTTTTTTATAACTTCTTCCTAGTTCTTCTTTCCCCCCAGCTGTCTATCCCCTCTGATGAATGCATGAATGACTACTACAGAAGGGAAGAGGAGGAGGAGGAGGGGGAGTGAAGATGTGAAAGAGATAAACAGATAATCGAAGATGAGTATAAATGAGTTAGCAAGTTAGTTAGGAAGGAAAGGGAGAGAGAGAGAGAGAGAGAGAGAGAGAGAGAGAGAGAGAGAGAGAGAGAGAGAGAGAGAGAGAGAGAGAGAGAGAGAGAGAGAGAGAGAGAGAGAGAGAGAGAGAGAGAGAGAGAGAGAGAGAGAGAGAGAGAGAGAGAACTAACCTTGAAGACACCTCCAGCACTCCCGCCTCCGCCCCCGCTGCACAATGAAAGACCTTGAGATGAGTTTCTTCTGAAGGACAAAGGGAGAGCTCGCTTCCCCACAAATCATCTACGATACTCACAAAAATATAAATAGGGGATGCAAGAAGGAAGATTGTGTGAATTAAGTCATATGTCTTCTGAAGATGTTACTGTCACTTCTCTCTCCTCCTTCTCCTCTTCCTCTTCCTCCTCCTCCTCTTCTTCCTCCTCCTCCTCCTCCTCCTCCTTTGATTTCTTGTCTTTATTTTCTGAATTTATTCCTTCACATGTTATTTATACTACTCGTCCATCTTTTTGTCCTCCTTTAGTGGTCCTCCTCTTCCTCCTTTCTTCTTCCTCTCCTCCTCCTCCTCTTCTTTCTCCTCCTCCTCCTCTTCCTCCTCCTCCTCCTTTCTTTCTCCTCTCTTCCTCCTCCTCTTCTTTTTACTCCTCCTCCTCCTCCTCCTCCTCCTCCTCCTCCTCCTCCTCCTCCTCTTCCGGACCCATATGTTGTATCGCAAATGACGCAATACAAAGAGGAGTGTGTTTCTTTCTCCCCTGTCAGTCAAGCGTTAAGAATGTGTTGCTTCAAGTGGTGTGTTGTTTGTGTTGGAGTGTTGGTTTAGGAGGCGTGTGATTCTCTCTCTCTCTCTCTCTCTCTCTCTCTCTCTCTCTCTCTCTCTCTCTCTCTCTCTCTCTCCTCTCTCTCTCTCTCTCTCTCTCTTCTCTCTCTCTCTCTCCTCCTCACTCTCTCTCCTCTCTCTCTCTCTCTCTCTCTCTCTCTCTCTCTCTCTCTCTCCTCTCTCTGCTCTCTCCTCTCTCTCCCCTCTCTCTCTCTCTCTCTCTCTCTCTCTCTTCTCTCTGCTCTCTCTCTCTCGTCTCTCCTCTCTCTTCTCATCTCTCTCTCTCTCTCTTTCGTCTTCTCTCTCTCCTCTCTCTCTCCTCTCTCTCTCTCTCCTCTCTCTCTCCTTCCTCTTCTCTCTCTCTCTCTTCTCTCTTCTCTCTCCTCCTCTCTCTCCGCCTCTCTCTCTCTCTTGATAAATAGAGACTTAGAAATATTCACCTGATAGAGTATATGATCGGAATTCTCTGTTGTTTCCGTAATGAACTTAACATTTTCTAGGCCTCTTAATCATTACTAAAATACAAATAGATAGCGAGGTATAAATCAAACATACATACACACATACATACATACAGACAGACAGACATACAAGCGTTAGGACATTTATTATCTATTTATTATTATCTCACCATTTCTAAGGTGTCCATTTTCGCGCGTGGGATACTTATATTCCTTCATTCATATACTTATCCTTATTATCTTATTTATCCTTATTTACTCCTGAATCTTTCTCTGCTTAATTCTGCATCTTGGTCCGTTATGGTGTGAGGTGCGGCGAGGGACAGGGCGGCGACGCATTTCACGCCCACGAAATTCACGCCCACGAGACAATCTTAACAGCCACACACACACAAACACACACCACACAACACACACACACACACACACACAACACATACACACACACACACCGCACACGCACACGCACACGCACACCGCGCCACACACACACACACACACACACACACACACACACACACACACACACACACACACACACAACCCGCACACGCACACCGCACACACACCACAACCACACACACACACCAACACGCACACACACACACACACACCACACACACACACACACACACACACACACACACACACACACACACACACACACACACCACACACACACACACCACACACACACACACACACACACACACACACACACAGTCTCCGTGAACCCAATAAGTTAACACAAAGACTTCACGCAATCGTAGTTTCTTTGAGTATTTTTCAATCACACAGACGTAATAGGTTTTTTAATGACATTGTTTATTGATAGACAATTGCATGTAGTTAATTGGCTTATCTTGTTTGCGTACCCGGCTGTCGTGTTTCGTTACCACGCCCTTGTTTGTTTGGGCCTTGATTTGGGCGACGCTTCTCTTGACTCTGCAGGTGGGGCTTGGGTAAGGTGGGGAAGGGCGACGGGTGTTTGTATGGAAGGGGCAGGTGTGAAAGAGGAAGGGAAGAGGTGTGAAGGAGGGGAAGGTGGGATGTGGGTAAGGAGGGGGAGGGAAGGTGTGAAGGAAGGGAAGGTGAGATGTGGGTAAGGAGGGAGGGAGGGAAGGTGTGAAGGAGGGGAAGGTGGAATGTGGGTAAGGAGGGAGGGAGGGAAGGTGTGAAGGAAGGAGGGAGCAGTGTGATAGAGGGTAAGGAGGGAGGGAGGAAGGTGTGAAGGGTGAAGGAAGGGTAAGGAGGGGGGAGGGAAGGTGTGAAGGAAAGGGGGAGACAGTTGTGAAGGAGGGTAAGGAGGGAGGGGCACGTGGGATGGTAAAGAGCCCGGCACTCCTGTTTATTGCATGGATATTATTATCGAACATAAACATTTTTTATAGGGGACGTCAATCATACGAGTGTGTTTAGGTGTATGTGTTGGGGAGGGACAGTGTGTTTGTGTCTATGTGTGTGTGTGTGTGTGTGTGTGTGTGTGTGTGTGCGTGTGTGTGTGTGTAGATGCCACGAGCGTTACTCATCGTTAGGCGGCAGTGACCTGGAGGTGCGTGCGTGCAGGAGCGTCACGTCGTCAGGCATTTTTTTTTGAACCGCGGTGTGAGGGCTTGGCGACCTAAGGGAGGGAGGGGGCAGGGAGGAAGAGGGATTGGGGAGGGGGGGCAGGAAGAGGTATGGGGAGGGATGGAGGAAGGAAGAGGGAGGGGGGAGGTGGATAGGGGGGTGGGGGTCAGCTAAAGGGATGGAAGGGAGGGGGGGTAGGAAGAAGGATGGGTGGGGAAGGGGGGTGGATAGGAACATGACCGTATTCTATCCGTCTTTCCTTAACTGTTCATGTTTTTTTTGTAGCTTCCTTTTTATCAGAGTCGTATTTTCAGGTATTTACTGTAGACTTCGTATTTTCAGGTATTTACTCGTAGACTTCGTATTTTCAGGTATTTACTCGTAGACTTCGTATTTTCAGGTATTTACTCGTAGACTTCGTATTTTCAGGTATTTACTCGTAGACTTCGTATTTTCAGGTATTTACTCGTAGACTTCCATGAACGATCCCTCCCTCCACTACACCTGGAATTCCACACCCGAAGCCCCAAACCTCCATAGTCACCCCTCCCCCCTCCTCCCCCTCCTCCCCCAACCCTTCGGCCCTCAAACCCTACTGAAGAGGAATGATTTAGAATGGGAGATATCAGAGACTCATATTTCCCGTTCCAGTGGCAGAATTTCCGGTCCTTTTTTAGTCGCGATAAATATGAAACAGTTCGTCGACTTATGTAACTGTGGGCGTGATTAGCTAGATGGAGGGTGTGTGCATGTGCGTGTGTGAGTGTGTGTGTGTGTGTGTGGTGTGTGTGTGTGTGTGTGTGTGGTGTGTGTGTGTGTGTGTTTAACAGAGTGTGGGCGGTGATGGTGATAAAAAGGTTTGACAGTCACCGCATCATTCACGGTTATAACATTTCAATTGTATTTTTATTTATCTTTTATTCTTTTATTTTCGCTTGACGTGGCGGGAGATTCATGAGGCGTGGTGGTGGTTTTTATAGTGAGGACTTTTTTTCTTTTGAGTCGTCTGAGCGCCATGAAGACGTCCTGGCATGCGCCGTGAGGGTACTGAGGCAGGACAGAGAGCAACGGCCTCACCCCTGTAGCGGCCACGAAAAATTTAGTTTTCTATCTATCTGTGCTATTTCCCTTCTATCCGGGAAAATATAAGGCATTTCTTTTTTCATGGAATTGATGTGCCGTAATTAAGACTGCGTCCCTCGTCTTTGTTCTTTCAAGTGGTGAGTCTGCTTCTCGCTTTCGTGGAAGTCAATTCATGAATAATCATTGATTTTGAGAAACTGACCGAAAGGGAAATAGCCTCAGCCTTTATATATATATATATATATATATATATATATATATATATATATATATATATTATATATAATATATATTTATATATATATATATATATATATATATATATAAGCAATAGGTCTCGACACAGTAACGGTGATAATCAGGGATTAGCACATTATAAACAGGATCTGTCTGTCGCAAGGTAACATTACTTTCTATCTAATCAAGTATTATTTTTCTATAAGATTCTCGAGGTCACAAACGATAACCAGACACTCCTAGAAGAGGATTTGTATAGACTATAGACGCCAAGGAATTTATAACTGTGTGTATATCAAACTGCACAAGGCGACCCTCAAACCTTCCTACCTAGCAGTGTTTGGCGCCGCGTCAGGACAACACACACACTTCCCCTTGGCGTTTCGTGGCAGCGAGGTGATCACGAGGGCGGCGTGCGTGTGTACCCTTTCGTAGCCTGTCCTTCACTGAGCCACGGCGTGTGTACCCTAACTACCCTTACGTGGCCTGTCCTTCACTGAACCACGACGTGTGTACCCTAACTACCCTTACGTAGCCTGTCCTTCACTGAACCACGGCGTGTGTACCCTAACTACACCTTACGTGGCCTGTCCTTCACTGAACCACGCGTGTGTACCCTAACTACCCTTACGTAGCCTGTCCTTCACTGAACCACGACGTGTGTACCCTAACTACCCTTACGTAGCCTGTCCTTCACTGAACCACGGCGTGTGTACCCTAACTACCCTTACGTGGCCTGTCCTTCACTGAACCACGGCGTGTGTACCCTAACTACCCTTACGTAGCCTGTCCTTCACTGAACCACGGCGTGTGTACCCTAACTACCCTTACGTAGCCTGTCCTTCACTGAACCACGACGTGTGTACCCTAACTACCCTTACGTAGCATGTCCTTCACTGAGCCACGACGTGTGTACCCTAACTACCCTTACGTAGCCTGTCCTTCACTGAGCCACGGCGTGTGTACCCTAACTACCCTTACGTGGCCTGTCCTTCACTGAACCACGGCGTGTGTACCCTAACTACCCTTACGTAGCCTGTCCTTCACTGAACCACGGCGTGTGTACCCTAACTACCCTTACGTAGCCTGTCCTTCACTTGAGCCACGGGCGTGTGTACCCTAACTACCCTTACGTAGCCTGTCCTTCACTGAACCACGACGTGTGTACCCTAACTACCCTTACGTAGCCTGTCCTTCACTGAACCACGGCGTGTGTACCCTAACTACCCTTACGTAGCCTGTCCTTCACTGAACCACGGCGTGTGTACCCTAACTACCCTTACGTGGCCTGTCCTTCACTGAACCACGCGTGTGTACCCTAACTACCCTTACGTAGCCTGTCCTTCACTGAACCCGAGTCATGTGTAGAGAATTAGTAGCTTCCTGACCCTTTAAACCCTTGACAGGTGACCTAATACTTCGTACATGACCATTCAGTACAGACGACAATCTCTTAACATAGCTTCCTTCACTGAACCACCGTTTGCCCATTTCGAGACTTATTACTGAAACCCCATGACCCTTCGCTCTTACGTAGATTATTCACGAGCCACCTGAAGTACCCTAACTACCCCAGTAGGGTTTCAGGTGAACCGTTCTACGTGGGTACCTCCTCCTTACGTGTGTCTTCACTGAATCCGGGTGTGACCTCAGCTACCTGGGTGGCCTTCTTCAATGAACACGGGGTGTACCGGAATCCCCTTTACGTGGCTTCCTTGCTGCCGCGTGTTCCCTAATACTTCGTAGCCTGTCCCTTTAGTGGGGAACCCTGGGGTGACCTAATCTTCAGCCTGGACCTTCTGAAACGGACTTCAGGTGGATATCCTTGGGGTGATGTCCTTCAGGTGAGCACGCGGTGACAATCCCCTTTCAGCTGTTTTTGGACGACGTCATGGTGAGGTTGTCTCCCTTAGCTTGACATTTGGTTGTAACGGATTCAGGGGAAATCCATCTAATATTCTTGAGTGGGAATTCCCCCTGTGTGACATTTTAAAGAGAAATATTAAGTACGACTTGCTCTTATTAGAATGATACGGACCTAGATCCGTCACCCAGATTGCATGGGTGACGGTTCTTCAAGTGGGATATCCTGGGGTGACGGTTCTTCAGGTTGGAGGTATCCTGGGGTGACGGTTCTTCAGGTGGGATATCCTGGGGTGGCGGTTCTTCAGTGGACATTCTGGGGTGACGATCTTCAGGTGGGATATCCTGGGGTGGCGGTTCTTCAGATGGACATTCTGGGGTGACGGATCTTCAGGTGGGATATCCTGGGGTGGGTTCTTCAGATGGACATTCTGGGGTGACGGATCTTCAGGTGGGATATCCTGGGTGACGGTTTCTTCAGTGGACATTCTGGGGTGACAGATCTTCAGGTGGGATATCCTGGGGTGATGGTTCTTCAGGTGGACATTCTGGGGTGACAGATCTTCAGGTGGGATATCCTGGGGTGGGGTTCTTAGGTGGGATATCCTGGGGTGACGGTTCTTGCAGGTGGCATTCTGGGGTGACGGTCTTCAGGTGGGATATCCTGGGGTGATGGTTCTTGAGTGGGATATCCTGGGTGACGGTTCTTGAGGTGGGATATCCTGGGTGACGGTTCTTCTTCAAGTGGGATATCCTGGGGTGACGGTTCTTCAGGTGGGATATCCTGGGGTGACGGTTCTTCAGGTGGACATTCTGGGGTGACAGATCTTCAGGTGGGATATCCTGGGGTGACGGTTCTTCAGGTGGACATTCTGGGGTGACGGATCTTCAGGTGGGATATCCTGGGGTGACGGTTCTTGAGGTGGGATATCCATGGGGTGACGGTTCTTGAGGTGGACATTCTGGGGTGACGGATCTTCAGGTGGGATATTCTGGGGTGACGGATCTTCAGGTGGGATATCCTGGGGTGACGGATCTTCAGGTGGACATTCTGGGGTGACGGATCTTCAGGTGATCCGCTTATACGACGGAATCAGTAAAAACAACAATCTCATAATATTAACACAAAATTCCACCACCATTTCCATAATTTTTAGCGGGCTTTTTGTTTACCTCTATTGTTTTTTGCCCTTGACCAGTCCTTTGTGATGTGAAGAAGAAAAATAATATAAGAACATAAGAACATAAGAAAATAAGGAAGCTACAAGAGGCCGCGAGGCCTACATGTGGTAGTTCCTGTCACCTAACATGGAGCTACATCCACCTTTCATTCCCATCCATGAACCTATCCAGCTCCCCTTTAAAGCTCCCCAATGACTCAGCACTAACTACCTGCCTACTGAGACCATTCCAGTCATTCACCACCCTATTTGTGAACCAGTTTTTCCCTATTTCCTTTCTAAATCTACGCTTTTCCAGCTTGAATCCGTTACTTCTTGTTCTACCCTGGTTAAAAGCCGTAAGAACTTTTCCTACCTCTCCTTTATTAAATCCATTTATCCACTTAAAAAACTTCTATGAGATCGCCTCTTACTCTGCGTCTCTCGAGTGAGTGTAATTTTAATTACTTCAATCTCCTCTCATAACTAAAGTTACGCATCCCTTGTATCATTTTGGTCATCCTTCTCTGCACTTTTTCTAACAACACTATATCCATCCTGTAATATGGAGACCAAAACTGAACTGCATAGTCTAGGTGAGGCCTGACTAGAGCCAGATAAAGCTTTAGAATAACTTCCGCACTTCTACTTTTAACACTTCTGGTAATGAATCCTAATACTCTATTAGCTCTATTTCTGGCCTCAATACATTGTTTCCTAGGTCGGAGGTCTGGGCTCACCCTCACTCCAAGATCTTTTTCACCTTCTGATCTTTTCAGCGATACATTGCTCATGGTGTATCTATTACCAGGGTTTTTTCTACCAACATTCATAACGCTACATTTATCAATATTAAATTCCATCTGCCATCTGACTGCCCACTCGTTAAGTTTATCTAAGTCTCCCTGCAATATGTTTACGTCAGACTGTGATCCAATAATCCTACCTAACTCAGTATCATCAGCAAACTTGCTGATATCACTGCTAATCCCACTATCTAAGTCGTTGATGTAAATCAAAAATAGTAATGGGCCCAAAACAGACCCTTGTGGAACTCCAATATGCAAGACCGTCCTAGAAATGTGTGGATCGACGATAACCACACTTGATTTACACTTACCCAGCCATACAACATACAACCTTATCAACTAGTATACACATTATAAGTCCTGTGGTTCCTCCCTTCCCCTATATACCCTCAGGCCCCAGACTTACCGCCGCTGCCTCCCTCCATCCCTTCCTTCCTCCTTCTCTCCCGCTGCCTCCCTCCATCCCTCCCTTCCTCCTTCTCTCACCGCTGCCTCCCCACATCCCTCCCTTCTTCTTTCTCTCACCGCTGCCTCCCTCCATCCCTGCCTTCTTCCTTCTCTCACCGCTGCCTCCCCACATCCCTCCCTTCCTTCTCTCCCCGCTGCCTCCCCACATCCCTCCCTTCTTCCTTCTCTCACCGCTGCCTCCCCCCATCCCTGCCTTCTTCCTTCCCTCACCGCTGCCTCCCCACATCCCTCCCTTCTTCCTTCTCTCCCCGCTGCCTCCCCACATCCCTCCCTTCCTCCTTCCCTCCCGCTGCCACCCCATCCCTCCCTTCCTCCTTCCCTCCCCATTGTGCAATCATCACACCGCCGCCCCACCGTACCCGCCCCGCTGACCGAACCAACCCCATGGCCCCCGTAAACCTTTCCCTCCCCCTGCCTGTTAACAATATACTCAGTCCTCCCTAACGCTGCAACACGACTATACTGCTACAAAGCCTTTAGAATAAGCCCTATTCTAAAGGCTTTGATACTGCTTCACTCGAGTTCTCAGAAGCTCAGTGGTTAATAACGCTGTATATAACTCTATTTTCTTTATAATTCTACTCCCCTTCCCTCTCCTTCATCGCTTCCTTCCTCTTTTCCTGCCCACTCTTTTCTCCCCTTTCTTCCCTCCCTCCTTCCTCTCTTCCTTGGGCATCTGTTATTCACTTGAGTGTCATCATTATGCTCTCTCTCTCTCTCTCTCTCCCTCTCTCTCTCTCACTCTCTCTCTCTCTCTCTCTCTCTCTCTCTCTCTCTCTCCTCTCCTCTCTCCTCTCTCTCTCTCTCTCTCTCTCATCTCATCTCTCTCTCTCTCTCTCTCTCGTCTCTCTCTCTCTCTCTCTCTCTCTCTCTCTCTCTCTCTCTCTCTCTCTCTCTCTCGCTCGCTCGCTCGCTCGCTCGCTTCTCTCTCTCTCTCTCTCTCTCTCTCTCTCTCTCTCTCTCTCTCTCTCTCTCTCTCTCTCTCTCTCTCTCTCTCTCTCTCTCTCTCTCTCTCTCTCTCTCTCTCTCTCTCCATGTCCTGTTAGGCAGAGGTCCGGGCAAGGTGTGTTAAAGGGTGACGTAGTAATCCTGTGACTCACCGGTGTTATTTGTATGTCCCTCCCTTGGTTCTCCTTCTCACCTGTTGTCGCTATTACCTGTTGATGTAGGTGTCTCCTCTTCCTTCCTCCGTACTGTATACTGTTACTCAAGACTAAGGGAATGAAACTCTTCCTTGGCCTTGCTGTTATCCTTGTGCCGTCTATATACTCGTTCATTCTATTATACTATTATAGTGTGTTATAGTTTGTGTCGTAGTCTATGTTCTAGGTTATAGTACAGTCTAGTTATAGTATACTTTGTTTTGTTATTAGTTTTGCCTTTCATCTGCACTATCTAATTTTTGTCCCCATATTTTTTTTTCTTCATAATTTGTCTTCCTCGTTAGTTATGTTCCTTATTGGTTGTGGTTGTTCTACAGTTTGCGTGGATAATCAGTGCGCGCCTCCGAAAAGGGAATGTTTACACGTATGACGCACCATGTTTATAACAAAATAATGTAGAATATCAACACTTACAATTGTAGTTAGTATGTCGTTGCGTGGCCCTTCCTCTTGATGACCCTTTGAAGGCGACGTGGTACACTGTCACCAAGATTTTGAAGAAACTCAGGCTTAAATTCTTCCCAACACTTTTGGAGCTCCATTTCAAGCTTGGGGAGTGTAGAGGTGTTACGTGAGCGGAGTTTGCCTTTAATGATGGCCCAAAGATTTTCTATGGGTGATAATATCGGAAGAATTACCTGGCCAGTCATCTATTCTCCCAATCTTGCAGTCATCAAGCCACTGTATCACATCTCGAGCTGTGTGGCAGG
Source organism: Chionoecetes opilio (assembly GCA_016584305.1). Classification (NCBI taxonomy): domain Eukaryota; kingdom Metazoa; phylum Arthropoda; class Malacostraca; order Decapoda; family Majidae; genus Chionoecetes; species Chionoecetes opilio. Next base: position 225,857 of record JACEEZ010007237.1, read on the forward strand.
ATGCTCCATCCTGTTGGAAAATCTGTGCCTGTGTCTTTTCAAAGCAGGCCTCCAGGTGGTCATTTAAAACATCAAAATACACCACTTTGTTAACAATTGTGTTCTTTGGGAAATAACTAAGTTCCCAATACCATGAAAAGTAAGCAACCCCACACCATTAAACTGGGAGGGTGTTTTGTGGTCTTTCGTGTGTAGCGAGGCTCGGTGGGGTCTGAGCTGGGCGACGGTACACTTTGCTGGTCCTCCTCCACTCACACAAAATGTGCTTTCGGGCACTCCACAGCACAGCCCGCCACTTGTCGAGAGGCCAATCTCTGTATTTCTTTGCAAAGTGAAGCCTTTTCTTCCTTTGGCGGTCATTTCTCAGTGGCTTATTCCGCGCCCGGTAATACCTGTAGCCAAGGTCACGTTGCAAAGTTTCCTGTACAGTACGAAGCGACACATTACCAAGAAGAGTATGATTTTCCTCCTTCAGTTCTCTGGCTGTAAGGCTAGGATTGGCCTCAAGCTGTCGCCTTAACACGCTCTTGGTTCTGTTACACGTTTTTTTTTGTTTCCCAGGTTGTTTTTTTGGGAGCGGGAGATTCACCTCTCCGCCAGCCTTAAATCGGCGGATCAAATTTTGCACTGTTCTAAGCTTTAGTCCTTTAAGCTTGCAAATTTCCTTATTATTGATCCCAGCCTTGTAAAGATCAATGATTGCTTGAATCGTTGTGCCATCCGTCTGTTTTCCACCCATTATGTAATCCAGCAAAAACAGGCAAAAACACGGGATGTAGGTGAACGCTGCAGGCTATAAGTTCAAAATCATGTAAACTGTCAACCGCCTATGGAGGGAGGAGAGGGAGGGAAATCCTCCCCCCCACACACCGGTGAGTGTACAAGATGATGTACGTCGCTGTCAGACATACGATTCATGCCTTCTGCATTTTTTTATAGCTTGGGAAGCAACTTTAAATCTGCGCGGTAAATCTCGATGAACGGATTCTGGCGTAAAGATCATCCGCGCAAGCCTGTACTTCTCTTCCATTCTTTTCCTTCTCCTCTCTTCTCTCTCTCTCCCTCTCTCTCTCTCTTCTCTCTCTCCCCTCTCTCTCTCTCTTCCTCTCTCTCTTCTCTCTCTCTCTCTCTCTCTCTCTCTCCCCTCCTCTCTCTCTCTCTCTCTCCCCTCTCTCTCTCTCTCTCTCTTCACACGTTATTCATTCCTTTCTACTTCCTTTCCTCTCTTCCTCCCTCCATTCCTCCATTCCTTTACCTTCATCCAATTAAATCACTTCCTCCTTCCTTCCCTTCTTCCCTCCCTCCCTCCTTCCTTCCCTCCTTCCAATCCAGCTCCATCCCTCCCTCCCTCCTTCCCTCCCTCCTTCCTTCCCTCTCCTTCCATCCAGCCCATCCCTCCTCCCTTCTTCCCTCCCTCCTTCCTTCCCTTTCCTCCAGCCCTCCTTATTCCCTCGCTACTAATCTAATTTACTCTCTGACATGAACACCTTGGAAGTATTAAGTTGGCTTGTGGTGTCCTCGTATTGTACAGGAGTATAGGTGGCTTCGTCTCTGTCTGTCTGTAGGTAGGTAGGGCATTGAAGGGCTATTGATATAAGACCATAAGAAAAGAAAGAAGCTACAAGAGGCCGCCATATATGTGTT
>JACEEZ010007237.1:235000-245000 GCA_016584305.1 Chionoecetes opilio
GGCTGGCCGGTCGGCGGCGGGTCGGCTGCCTGGACACTCAGGGTGGAGGGACAAGGACAGGCGTTGGGGCCGCGCACACTCCCCGCTGTGTCAGGGATTACAACCGTGTTTTTGTTGACCTAAATACTGCCGCCGTTGATGTACTGCACGTAAAGTACGCCGTAAAATTGATAGTCTCTCTCTCTCTCTCTCTCTCTCTCTCTCTCTCTCTTCTCTCTCTCTCTCCTCTCTCTCTCCTTCTCTCTCTCTCTCTCTCTCTCTCTCTCTCTCTCTCTCTCTCTCTCTCTTCTCTCTCTCTCTCTCTCTCTCTCTCTCTCTCTCTCTCTCTCTCTCTCCTCTCCTCTCTCTCTCTCTCTCTCTCTCTCTCTCTCTCTCTCTCTCTCTCTCTCTCTCTCTCTCTCTCTCTCTCTCTCTCTCTCTCTCTCTCCTCTCTCTCTCTCTCTTCTCTCTCTCTCTCTCTCTCTCTCTCTCTCTCTCTCTCTCTCTCTCTCTCTCTCTCTCTCTCTCTCTCTCTCTCTCTCTCTCTCTCTCTCTCTCTCTCTCTCTCTCTCTCTCTCTCTCTCTCTCTCTCTCTCCTCTCTCTCTCTCTCTCTCTCTCTCTCTCTCTCTCTCTCTCTCTCTCTCTCTCTCTCTCTCTCTCTCTCTCTCTCTCTCTCTCTCTCTCTCTCTCTCTCTCTCTCTCTCTCTCTCTCTCTCTCTCTCTCCTCTCTCTCTCTCTCTTCTCTCTCTCTCCTCTCTCTCTCTCTCTCTCTCTCTCTCTCTCTCTCTCTCTCTCTCTCTCTCTCTCTCTCTCTCCTCTCTCCTCTTCTCTCCTCTCTACTTTCTTGTACTCTTTTACTATATTATATATATATATATATATATATATATATATAGAAGAGAGAGAGGAGAGAGAGAGAGAGATATACATATACATACTGTAAGCACAGATGCTTTGGTCATACTTAGTTAACGGTGAAGGTTTATGTTAATGCAGAAACAGGTGTGGGAAGCACTGCGTCACCTGTTATCCTTGTTTACTTACCCCATGGCGCGCCTCCCCGCCAGGCTGCCATCCCCACATTATGCCCGTGCACAACCCCGGCGGCTGGTGGTTGCTGGGGCTGTACTGGGGGTTGCAGGGAGAGTTGTGGAGATTGCAATGAAGTGCTGCGCCTTGCACTGTGGTGGTGGTGGTGGTGGTGGTGGTGGAGGGATGAAGGGCAGCGGCAGAGGACAATATAGAGCCGAAAAAGCAAGTTTGTTAGCACCGAGGGACAGTGCGTGATGCTATGTTGCTTCAGATTGTGCAGGAGGATGTCAGACCTTAATGTTGACTGTGGGTATCGCGTAGGGCTCATCCCTTTCCTTGGCTCCTCATTGCGGGTGTTACTTCTGTGTAGGCTGTGTGTGTGTTGTGTGTGATGCAGAGAATGACATAGTGAATACTGCCGCGGTCTGAACACGTTTAGGCGTCCGTGGCCCACAAACTTGTGTTTACATAGAGGGATGCTTATCATATCTTGCCTTACCTTTCCCTCAGCATGAAACTATTGTCTGGCTGACCTCTTCACAATGCCTGTTTACTTGTCATATGTAGCTTATTATTCAATACCTGTGATGGTGTACCTGCCAAGGACAAGTGGCAGGCGTTATAAAGATGTTTGAGCCTTTTACGTCAACTCGCCTGCCCTCCGTTATCATTTGCTTCATTAACAGCATGTGCTTACCATTACTCTTCCCTTGGCAAATTAGTTTCAATAGTATAGCTTCCTTATTTTCTTATGTTCTTATGTATAGAGAGCCGTCTTTGGTTTTGGTGTCTTTTCATAGCCTAGAATAACATTTCGCCGCAGTATAGCATGCTACTCCTTTGGGTCTGGCAGCGGGAAAACATGTTGCGTCAAGAGCATGTGACTAACTCAAGCCTCTGTAGTGGTGGCACGCCATACAACCTACTAACAACCTACTAACACAAGCCCTGCTGCTTCTCGCACGTCAACCATCATGCAAACACAAGCCATCCTTCGACCTGTCAGCCAAGAAACACACTGACTCAAGCCTTCCAAAACCTTGTATGCTTTCACACCTCTCACCCAAGAAGACAATTATGTCATCTCATTATTTTTGTTTTGTCCCCACAAGGCTATGCCACGACGGGTCGCCCAAAGAAGTCCTCCCACAGCCACGCGGGGGTGAGACGCAGCCGGTCCTTCCAGGTGGGTTCAGGCAGGATGGACGAGGACAACATCACACTGCTGAGCAAAGAATCTCTCTCCGGGCAGGTTGCTCGCTATGTTAGGGAGCTCGAAAAGGGAATACAGATGACGGTGGAAAACATGATGCCTAAGAAACTGCAGGGTGATCACCTCAAGCCTCCCCCTAGCCCCTCCAAGGACTCCGGCATTTCTGGTCGAAGAGTGATCTTGGAGCGTCGTCCCAAGGATCGGCGGACCACCAGCTCGCCCAGCGACGCCAGTGACGGCACGACCAAGCTGGAGTTTGATGACCGGTCGTCTGGGCGACACTCTGACAACTCCTCGTCACAGCGACACTCAGACACCGCCTCAGACATTGTTCTCGACGCTGAAAAAATACAGCCAGAGGGTGATGACTACAAGTTGGTGTTCATTAGCTCAGACTCTTCCAAGGACTCTGAACTAAACTCATCTATAGACTCTGACACCTCTGGGTCACCTTCCAGGCGTGTGTCGAGTGCCGTGAACGACTCTGACCACTCAGGCTTTATTGACGAGAGTGACTGGGATTACTTTGAGTCTCAGGCGGGGCGTCAGAGGGGCGTAAGGGGCGGAGCCCCTTGCGTCACCACCCCAGCGCGCGTGGACGTCAGCGTTATGACGGACGGCGAGTACCTGAGTGGCGTTGGGTCTGAGGGGGAGGACAGCGAAGCCGAACTATCGCTGAGAGTACCGTCTCCCGCCAGCTCCCCGTCCCATCTGCGTCATGACAGTGGCGTCAGCACGGAGAGTCCCGAGACGGATGACACAGCCACCACGCCAGTGCCCAGCCAGCCCTTACTGCTCCCCCTCAGCGCCATGGACACCAAGGATATTCACGCCATGCTACGCCAGACGGAGGCAGTTCAGGCAGAGGCACAAGCTCTCCAGGCTGCTTTGATGGGCGCCTTCACGCCCTCAGAACCTGCTCTTAGTGCTATCACAGGCGGGCGTTGGTTGAGGCAGAATAACTCCACCCGTAGCCCTGCTGAACGACAAATGAGTGAATCATCTTGCCATGGCCAAGCATGTGAGGCGGGCACTCCTCACGACTCCTCTGCCCTTCAGGAATATCGCAAGAGAGTCCTAACGGAAATACAAAACTACTATGGTGTCAACCGAGTCTCGGGCGGTGCTGGTCGCAGCCACCCCTACACTCGGCCGCGCCCGGCTCCTGACGCCCCTCCCACACCCTTATCTCGCTTATCATATCAGCGGAGAGTCAAGTCAAATAGAGAATCTCGTGCACTCAACACCAGTGCGAGATCTGCGCCAGCCGCGGCAGGCACGCCCCTGCGCAAGACTAGCCGAGATATTTGTATACAAACCGATCCCGACCCAGCTGTGCTCACCTCCACTTGTGAGAAGCAGGCCGCCTCCAAGACCCAGGAACACCCGCTTCCTTCCCCCGCCAGGCCACTGCGGGCTTCCTCCCACCGCCAATCCCCTACACAGGCTGCTACGCTGCCAGTAATAACGAAGGATACACAGCCAAGCCCGCAAGGATACCCGTCTAGCAGCAGAGGTGGAGGTGAAGGTGGTGGTGGTGTTGAGATAGGTGGAGGGGGTAAGGAGTGGGAGCGAGAGGGGGTAAAGCCGCTCCCCCCCACGCTGCCGCTCCCCCCTACCTTCCACCTGCACCTCACGCTCAGTCGCGAGACCTCAGTCGCGCACCCGTCCGACTCAGAGACGGATGAGAGGCTCGTGGAGAACAGTTCCTGTGTTAGTAGTGATCTCGGGGGGGAGTCTGCCAGTGATTTCGAGTACAAAGACGACGGTAGTGAACGTGGAGAGTGTGTGGGGGGCAAAGTGGAGGTGAAAAAGGAGTGTGAAGATGGTGGAATCAGTGTATTAGAAACAGAGGGCAGCAGGGAGCATGGCGGCCGAGGAGGGGGGAAGGAGGAGGCGCCTTGGTCCCCCCGCATAGCAGCCACCACCACCACCACGCACTCACCGCCCAGCACACGCCCGCCGCCACCGCCGCCACCGCCCCAGCCCTCCCCCATCACAACCATGAATGCCGCACAAACTCCTCAAGTCGCTAATCCTCAGGAGGGGCTCCATCCTGTAGGAAACGGAGACCTCGACGCCCATGAGAGAGTAATCCAGGTGGAGGATGCGCCCCAGTCCTCGCCGCCCAGCTCGCCCTCCCCCGCGCCCTTCTTTCTTCGCTTTGAGAAGGCCGTGGAGTCGCACTCGAGCAGCACAAGTGAAGGTGAGGACACAGACGAGGACGTGCATGTGTCTCGGAGTTACAACATCACCGGTGAGGGCGAGGACAGCGGAAGTGAGGCGGGACAGAGCAACACTGAAGACGAGACTGTTCCTGGTCTCCTTCAGGCGGGAGAAGTGGACAATAACTCCTCACCGTCATCTGGCGACAGTGACACTGACGAGGAAAAGCACATCAGTAAAAAATATAACCTCATGAGGTCATCTTCATCTGACATAGAGTTTGGTAAATCAGACACAGACTCTCCCAGGGACTCCACGACCTCTGCAGCGGCTGACGAGGAGCAGCCTGAGGAAGCTGTGAACCCTGAAGTGAATATCGAGGTGGTAGATGAAGCTGGGCTCGACGAAGAGGCGGTGGGTGAGAAGGAAGGCGAAGAACTGGCGGTGGAGGCCATAAATCAACTAGTCTGTGATCTCAAACTGAACGACACTGTTGGTTTGGCCGAGGGTGGACAGGCACAGGAGGGCGAGGAGGCCGTTCCCGTGGCCCAGACGGCGGAGGATACAGAGGTGAATAATGAAGTGGATAAAACAGATAGTGTTGAAATGGGTAGTAGTGAAGAGAAAAAGAGTGAGAGCGAGTGTGCTGGCAGCTGTGTACAGGCCGGTGAGGCGGACCCAAGTGAGGGAGGGAGTGGGGAAGCCTCAGGTGTGGTGGCGGAGGGTGGTGGTGACGGCGGCGCGGCCTGTGTCGGGCAGGAAGTGTGTGTAGGAAGGACGAGTGAAACGGTAGAAGAAAAATGTGATCCACCTGAGGTAGTGGAGGACGTTTTAAGTGAAGCAATAATAAAGTGTAGTGATGAAAATGTGTGTGATGACAGTGGGAGTGTGAGCGGCACGGAAAGTTTGATTCTGAAAAACGAAGTGAGTAGTGGTGAGGGAGAGGCTGAGAGCGAGGTCACCGCCAGCCCCGAGGCTCCAGCTGTAACGCCCAAAGCTGCTCCACAGACCGACACTGCCTCGGAAGCAGAGGATACAAGCCCTGAGACTGAAGGTGAGGCAAAGCTTGATGAATTGGCGGCCACTGTTGAATCTGTACAAATCGAGGAGACTGTAATTACAACCGAGGCAGCGGCAGCTTGTCTTGAGTCCACAAAAACAGCAGACGCAGCACCGTGCTCTGAGGACATTACTGAAAGCTGCGCCACTCAAGAGAATGAAGAAGGAGACGTGTCGAGCCCTGAAGCAAGCCAACAGAAGCAGGATTCTTGTAGGGAGGCAGACATCTCAGAATCACCCTTGGAAGAAGAGAACGCACAACACAGTTCACCCTCAAGAGAAAGTCCCGCTCCTCCTGAATCGCTCAGACAGCCGTCCGATGCATCCTCAGAGCTTGATGGAGAAACTAGTGGTCTTGAGGCTGGTGTGGAGGAGAGAAAGGAGGAAGGAAAGGGCGCCCCGCCTCGGGGGCCGCGCGTGCCCGGGTACCCAAGTGAGAGTAAAGAACAATTCTCGGGAGAAAGTGAAGGGCCGGAGTCTGGTGTTGAAAGTAAGGCGGCGGCGGTTGCGGTTGGGTCGGGTAAGAGCTCCGAATCTGCTGGCACGAGTGCCGTCGCCGGAAGTGAGCAAGTGGAACACAGCGGTTCTGCTCTCAGCGGCAACCACACGGCAGTAACTCATGACTCGCACGCGGGCCCGCACGCGTCACCCGTTGCTCCCCAGTGTGACAACACCGTTACTGGAGAGATCAAAGAGTCTGTTCCGCCTGAGGAAGTGAACGAGCAGTCTCAAGATAATATACTCGAGTGTGGTGATACCGAAGTGAAGGCGTTGAGTGGCGAGGGAGAGTCCAGTGAATCAGGCCACGCGAGTGCTGGTGAGAGTGAGGAGGAAGGGGACGACCCTGGCAACGTGGTTAAGATCAGTGTGACAGAAGGACACGACAGTCAGCTTGAAGATGACGGTGTTTGTATTCCCGTCAGCGTGGTGAGGAGTGAGGGCACGAGACAGGAAGTGACAAGGTTTGCAGTGCGTCGAGTACGTTCCCCCGAGATAGTGTCTCGTCACACTCCCCCAGTGCCCTCCCGGCGCGCCAAACGGTCCTCTTCCTCAGACGGCGTCTCCTCCTCCTCGGACATTGACAGATCTGATGCTGACGCGAGTGATTCCGCCGACACCGTGGTAGAAGGTGGAAAGCTGCATGCAGAGCTACGCAGATTTGCTCAGCAACAACGTCGACACAACCACGACGACAAGAGTCGTGACTCAGACGGGCCATCATCAGCTGACTCAGTCCTCCAAGGCGCTGACAGTGAGTCGCAGTGCTCGGACAACAGCGAGGAAGGGAACCTGGTGTCCATTGTGTCTGTCGGGGATGAGGACGACCACAGCAATCGGCTGGCCTCGCAGGGCAGGATATACATCAGGTCAGACTCCACGGACTCTGACGTGCAGATCAAGCCCACCTGCATCGTCGTGACAGGCTCCTCGGGGGCCGAATCAGGCGAGGATCTCGATGCTGACGCTGATGGGAATAATACGGAAAGCAACATCAAGAATGATGGTAATGATGTGACTATCCTGGAGGTGACGAGTGACGTGCGCCGTGGCCACGTCATGTCAGTGCACGTGACTAGTCCAGACTCCTCGCGCAGTGCATCACCTGCCAGGAGGAGTCAAGTGAGTGAGCTGCAGTCCATGATCCTCACAACTCGTGAACGACAACAACAGTTCCGTCGCTCCCCGACAGAGTCCTCCTCAAGCCTCGCCAACTACTTTACTCTCACCTTGGGCACTGAATCTCCTCACGCCCCACGGAGGCTCAACAAGACACCAGAAATTCGTCGACGGAAGATTGACAGGCCTGAGCCGGTGGAGTCCCCGACCCCCCCGACCCCAGCAAGTCCAACAAGTCCAGCCCAGACCCCAGACCACTCCGAGGGGGACCTGCTGGCTTACGAGGAACATCATGGCATCGATATCGAGGAAGAATACAACAGTCAGCCGCAGGAATGTGACTCGTGGGGGGAGGAGGGAGTACGGGCAGTTTCCTTCCCTGACGAGAATGAGTTTGATGAAGACATCTCTTTTGACGAGACGAATCAGAGTTTTGTCGAGGGAGACGAGTTTGACGGGGAAGATATTTATATGGAGCGTGAGGTTGAAGGTCGATTTGATTCCATAGAGGATGGGGAATCAATGAACAGTGAATCAAATTATAGCGAGTCTTCAGGTGATGAAGCGTGCGACAGAGAGGATGAGCTGAGAGGCTACTACAACAGAGCCATCGACTTTACCCTTCACACCATCATTGAAGAAAGCTGCGAAGAGAGTGACTATGAAAGGAAGCCCAGGGATGAAGATTCGTTGAGAGCTGACCCTTCAGAGCTAGAAAAATACTTTTACTTTGGGTTAGGCAATGGGCCAGCCGAGTCCAAGAAATACGCCAACGAGGAGAGTGAATACAGCGACACCTTCTCAGAGACCTCCAGCTCCATCTTCAGTGAAGGGGTCGACATGGATTCAAAGTATGACGAGGATACAGACCCAGCAGAGCTCGCGTCCTCAAGGCTGGAAAAATATTTCCTGACAGAATTCATGTTTGAGCGTCAGCCCTCCATCAGATCCATGGGTGAGGATTCTGAGCTCCACACCGACGAGAGTGGCTCCGTCGGTAGTGACTCTGAAGGTTCTCCGAGCCCAGAACAGCCGCGAAAAAAAGTAGTTATGAGACGACCTCGAGGGTTCCGTCCACAGTTGGCTAACCGGTGCCTGGTGGGTGGCAGCGACAGGTACGACGGAGCCCCCAGCGACGGCTCGCATCATTCCGAAGGTGACGAAATGGACAACAGGACGATGGTGAGCGGCGAGGAAGAGGTTTCCACTGAGTCTGAGGAAACAGCCTTCGAAAAGGGAGATGGACAATTCGACACAATAAAGAGGAGGAAGAAGAAGAAGAATTCAGGAGATTATTCTGACAAAAAATCTGACAGCGATAAAAGTGAGCTTAAAGTTGTTGAGCAGCATCATGACGCCGAGCAGAAGGAAGAACTGAGTGAACTGAAGAACGCCGAGGCACTGAAGTCACTGATGCACGAGGGGGAGAAAGTGACGAAACGTGTAACAATAGACTTTGATAAAGACTTACGAGAGAAAAGTGACGATCGGATGGAGAAGGAAGGTGATCTCGCGGACCGGAAATACCAAAGTAGAGATAGTGGCTTCATCGGCAGCTCAGATGACCTCCTGAAGGACAAGCCTGAGGACACCAGGGACCAGAAGGGCCGCTCATCCTCTGAGTCTAGTGTCGATGACGGCGATGGATCCTCAAAAAGAACTGACAACTTACAGGTCGCGTCGGGCAAAGGCGGAGAAAATAGAGGTGACAGTTTTGACAACGACAGCAATAACAATAAATCTGAGACGGAGGAGCGCAGCAGTGGCGACGGCAAGGTGTCCCGCTCCAGCACGGGCTCCTCCATGGACCTGACGCCCTTCTGCTCCGACAAGATGAGGAATAAGATCTGTCGTAAAGATTCCTTCAACAACTGGAGCTCCGATGAGGAGACCAACATGATGATGAATAAGATGCGCGCCTTTTTCAAGACGATGATCTGCAACACCCGCGAGGCGCCTAAGGGACAGAGAGTCAAGCCACCACAGCTGTTGGCTTTCGAGGCCAAGCTTACCAATCTGATGAAGACTGTGCCAGGCATCAACGATGAACAGGTGAAGGAAATTGTGGAATACTTGAGCTCAGAGGACACCTGGAGCGACTCTTACGACTCCTCAGATTACACGAGCAGTGACTTAGAGGGCGCCTATGCGCTGCTTGATCAGGCGGATCCAGAGATGAGAAGTGACCTCCAGGAACAGATTTCTGCTTCTTGTCAGCAAATAATTCAAAAGTTTGATCAGAGTCGTGAGCCAAGCGACACCGACAGTGCTCACTCCCTCACCCGGTCAGAGAGTTCCGAGGACGCGTCTCCCTCCAGCAAAGACACAGTGTTTGTGTACCAGCGACTCATGTCCTCCATGTCTCGGCTCAAGCCAGACAGTGACAGAGGAAGCATTGGATCTGGATCTCAGGGCGCCTCTCCCCCCCTGCTGGCCAAGGTGATGCACCACATCGGCAACAGGCTGGTGGCGCTCATGCACGAGGTGTCTGGCGGCAGCGAAAACGGTGACGACGATTCCCTGAGTGGCGGTCACCCCGTCACCTCCAGCCCTAAAGTTCCACTTTTCTTCCCGAGAAAGCACAAATCTGCTGAATGCATCTCAGATTCATCAATGGACAAAAGTTCTTTAACTAGCACAAGCTTTGAGTCTGAGGACAGCCCCACTGATACTGAGCAGTCGCCAGAGTCTGATCCAGGAACCCCCAGGGCCCGTAGTCAGCGGCTGGGGCGCGGGCCGCTCTCTATCATTAGTGAGCGATCCTCCGCTGAAGACTTCACTTCCCTTGAGAGTCAGCGCACAGTGTTTGCCTCGCAGGACTCTCCCCGCCATCAGATCCGGCCAGATGCCGCGCGGCCCCAACAAAACACCTCATCAGAACGAAGTCTGGAGGAGCGCGGTGTTACTAACATTCAGTACTTTGTGACGGAAGG
>JACEEZ010007237.1:255000-260000 GCA_016584305.1 Chionoecetes opilio
GAGGAGAAGAAGGAGGAGGGGAAGACAAGAAGGAGGAGGAGGAGGGGAAGACAAGGATGAGGAGGAAGACGAACGAGGAGGGGAAGAAAGGAGGAGGAAGATGTGGTATGGATGATGGAAGGAGAGATGAGATTAAAGAGTTATGAAGGCAGGAGTTGTGGGTGAACGGAGACAACAACAACAACAACACACACACACACACACACACACACACACACACACACACAGAGGACAATGACATCAAGCTGGACACTGCCTGGCTTACTCTGGCTTTAGTATGGCAGGCAGGCAGAGAGAGGGAGGCAGGGAGGAGAGAGAGGTGTAGGAGGAAGCATCAGGTCGTCTTCCTCGTGTTTACGGCTGATGCACCACCATCACCACCACCACCACCATCACCTGTTCCTACAATGGGTGACGGAGGCGGGTGAGGACCTTGGGTGTAGGCGTGTGAAGTCCCGTTATAGGTCCTCAGTCACCTCACCATATTCTGTCTCTACTTTATTCTCTTTTATCTGTAGTCCTCTTGTTCCTCCCTCGTACGCCTTCCTTCCTTCGCCTCGCACGTCCTCCTCTTCTCTTGCCGGCCGTGTTGTCATGAGTGATGCTTTGCGGTGGGGAGGTAAATGCCCACCCTGAGGCATGGCCCTTCAGATGCCAAGGTCGTTGTACCGGGGAGGAGGAGGTGGCGAGATGGAGGAGAAAGATGTGGAGGAGGAAGGAGAGGAGGAGGTGGAGAGATGGAGGTGATGTGGAGGAGGAGGAGGGAGAGGAGGAGGTGGAGAGATGGAGGAGGAGGGAGAGGAGGAGGTGGAGAGATGGGGGAGATAGATGTGGAGGAGGAGGAGAGATGGAGGAGAAAGATGTGGAGGAGGAGGAGAGATGGAGGAGAAAGATGTGGAGGAGGAGGAGATAGGGATGGAAGTTTTCTTTTAGTGTTGTTCTCCTTTTTTTGAGTCGTTGTTATCTTGGTCGCGACACTTTGCTGTTTCCTTTCATTGTTATCGTTGACGTCGCTTCTCATGACACATAAACTGCCACGCCTCGTACTATTGATTATGAGAATGAAGTGTGTTTTCCTCTCTCTCTCTCTCTCTCTCTCTCTCTCTCTCTCTCTCTCTCTCTCTCTCTCTCTCTCTCTCTCTCTCTCTCTCTCTCTCTCTCGCTCTCGCTCGCTCTCTCTCTCTCTCTACATGGCACAAGGACATAACCGTGTCATAATGTACTGACTCACCACGCTCAAGGTCAGTCACTCTGGACCCTGAACCTTCCTCCCTCCTCCCCTCCTTCCCCCCTCCCCTCATCCCCTTGCTTCCCTTCCTCGTCCCCTCGGTGGCCTCATTCCTCCCTCCCTCCGCGGCACAGCTCCTGCGGGTCACGAACTGGGTCGCCCTGTGGCGGAAAACTGCGGTTCCGGTTGTGTCGAGGGTGAAACAAGGCCCGCTAATTACTTCCTTTCACTTCCAACCGCTGTGTGTGTGTGTGTGTGTTTGTGGCAAGGAAACATCAGTGGGAGGCTTGAGGAGTGCCCGCTATAGGCGCTATACGCTCCTCAACAGAAAATGGTGAATGACGTCATGAGTTTGTTAACCCTCTAGGTGGGTAACGCGGTGGTGGCCAAGTTTGCTGATGGCTCACTCGGCCGTGTGTTGGGTACACCTTATCTGCTTATCAGTCATGAGGGTCTTATCTCTGTTATCATTCATGACCGTTATTATGTGGGCCAAGTGCATGACGAAGAATTGTGCCGCGAAACTTTCCACCGAGCAGAAAAAAAGACAAATAGATAGGGGAGAGGAGAAAAAAATATTGTCATGGAGAAGAAGAGTTTTCGTGGATGGAATCTTATTAACAGAGGTGCACACGAGCCTCCTGAACCGCGGTGCATCAGGTGTGCTTGTGTGCTTACCTGGCGGGAAGGAGGGAGTGGAGGGGGGAGGGGGAAGAAGAGGAGCAGGTGTTGTGGCTGACACGGCGCGTTGCATTTTTGTAGCGTTAAGTCACAAAACTCTGAAGGTGGCGAGGTGATGAGGGAGGGAGGGAAGGATGGGAGAGAGAAAAAGAGGGAGGGAAGGAACCAAGGATGGGAGAGATCAGTAAAGGAAGAAGCAACATAAATATTGTGCAATCAACATTCTGCTCATCCCGTTACGTATCACTTATTCTGTTCTATTTTTACATGTTTGTGGAAGTAGTACCATGAAATTGTTGACATTGTACTACCATGGACAATGAACTACATCCCCGCCGCGACCTGTGACTCCAGCCAGTGTTACCAGTAAATCAATCTGTGCGTCGTCTTAACGTAATCACGGGGCGAGTCACTCAAGGCCACGCTCTCTCTTGACCTTGGAGTCACTGATAATCACTAACACCAATAATCGCCGTCGCTGAGAATTATTCCAATGCTGAGATTTAGTAGACACAGGGTCATAGTTATCTCTATGACCCTGAGTATACAGACAATGCGTGTGACACCTACGTACACTTTTGTCTTGGTACGAACACCACCATAACCATACTGGCCACCACCACCACCACGGATGCCACCCACGCCTCCATCCGCGCACCTGTTTTACGACTTTTTTACACATCTTTTACGACTTGCGTCAATCGGTATACGCCGCGATGCCTCCTCAGTCCTCGGTAGCCAAGCTGAAGCCCAGCGATTGGAGAGCTATTCACGATGACTGTCAGGATGGTCGGGACATTCCGCCAAGGGTGAGTCCGTTCCCTGCCCCGCCACTGCCCGAGCTGGTTCATGACATCTGCGAGGATTCAACACCTCTGGCAGAGGTTATCTGAGATTATCGAAAATATGCGAGAGGAGATCCATGAAGAGAGCTATAATGGGTTATCCATCTTCCAGATTATGTATCCTTAAGTATAAGTAATATTTTGATCATAATGTTATGTAGTCTTTGATTCTGAGATAAGAAGAGGATGGGAAGGAGTTCTTGTCCCAGTGTGTGTGTCTGACCGTGACCGCAACACAGGCTCACCGGCCGCACTGCCCGCCGGTCCCTTGGCCTGAGGCGCCGCCATGGCCGCGCTCCACCACCGGCGCCTCCACTCCCTCGACTCCCCGACCAACGTGTGGACTTTGGCGTGAACTTCGGACGGAAATTGTTTCCACTGATATACGTGAGGCGCACGCGAGGTCTTGTTCATTAGAGGTTTGCATCCGCGGCACCGCCATCCTGGAGGAAGCTGAGAGGCAGAGCAGCTTTCACTCAATTACCTCATTTATTCTTTGGTATATTTACTTCATTAAAGCCTCTGGGCCTTAGACTTCCTGTTCATTTTGGGCACCATTTTTGTGTCAGAGAGGCAGCCGCCAACCCGCGAGTGAGATCTGCGAACACCAGCGGCGGGAAGGTCAGAGTAAGGTGGGGCAGCAACCCTTTCTTCCCGCGGGACTAAAAATAGAGTCTTCCGTCAGGCGGGAGTGTCGTGCGAAGAGGCTTTTGGGTTTTGCTCATAAGATATTTGATTGTTTCTCTCCGTGTTCAGGACTGAGAGGCTGGGAACGTGAAAGCTTGTGCAGGACCTTGGACAGCCTGAAATAAAAATGTGTTGTCTGAGATGTTTTTACGAGGGAACTGTCATGGTTCAGTGGCGTCCCTATTGTTTGTAAGGATATTTTTCTGTGTGTGTGTGTGTGTGTGTGTGTGTGTGTGTGTGTGTGTGTGTGTGTGTGGCCATTTGTATGTGTCCCTGACGGTTGCATGCGGCCACAGCAAACGTCCAGGCGACATTCGGTCTTTTCCTAAGCGACGTGAGGGAAAAAGTTTTTGACGTTCCAGTTTTCATGGTAACAGCGAGGGAAATGGTGTGTGTGTGTGTGTGTGTGGAAGGGGAAGAGGGAAGGGGGGATACTGTGAGGTTATTGAAGGCTGGTAATGGAAATAGCAGGCAGCGTGTGGTGTGTGTAACGGTCAGGGTGAGAACATGGAGGGTTGTCAGGCCTTGGAGGGAAAGAGATGTTGCCGAAATAGCATAATAGGGCCTTGGCAGCAGCAGTATTGTGTCGCGGTGCATTGTGGGCCGCCTGATGGGCCGTGGCGGTGGGGGGAGAGGGGAGATAGAGGGGGGAGACGCCGGGCATTTCCTGTTGCATCGTGTCCTTACTTCCAATAGCGCGGCGGGACTAAACGCGCCGCTTCCCAATTCTCATACCAGTAAAAAGTGCCCTTAAGTTCCAGGTGCACTAATTTGAGTTACATGGTATGATGGTTTCTGTAATTTTCTAATGTATATCGATCCGAAAGTATAAACCAGACGCTGGAAACACCTGTAATAATAGACAAGGAGTGGGTGGTAGTGGGAGTGGAAAGGCAGGTGAAGTCTTAAACCTCCAGATGCTTCCAGGTATTACGGGTTGAGTCGCGGTTGAGTCCAATAATAATGATAGTAATAATGAAATGAGGGAATGAACTTCAGTACTAAAGCAAATAAAATATAATAGCCAAGCGGATCTTCTCTCAGCAGTAACCTTCATCCTCGTAGCTATATAACGACGATGCAAAGTAATGTCAGTCTCGTCTTGTCTGCCATTACTTGATGTTGAAGAGAAGTTACGAGCTTTCCAGATCACCGCTCGGGGGCAGCACCGCCTCTCGACACACTTGATCGACTTCAGCGAATTTTTTTTTTTGTGTGTGTGTGTGTGTGTGTGTGTGTGTGTGTGTGCTTGTGTGTATTCTTTTAATTTTTCATACTGCTTCGTAAGACTTATTTTAGATCGTATTTCGACCACGTAAAGCATTTGAGCGTGAGCAGTCGGAATGGACCAGCAAGAGAGAGAGAGAGAGAAAGAGAGAGAGAGAGAGAGAGAGAGAGAGAGAGAGAGAGAGAGAGAGAGAGAGAGCACCACGTTTCCATAATCACATTTCGAATCATTTCACGACTAGATCGGGTCTGTGCGGCCCCTGTGAACACCCCCCCTTCCCCCTGTCCCGTGCTGTCCCCGAGCCTGATGGTTCCCGGAAGGATTAGTGCCG
>JACEEZ010007237.1:267500-282500 GCA_016584305.1 Chionoecetes opilio
TTTGTATCTCCTCGTTTTGTATTTTTTGTAATATGCCATTAAGTTTATTGCGTTTTTTTTTCTTCATTAATAGTATATCTTTTTACGTGACAGAAAAAAATATGTGGTAAAGTGGTAATAAACAAAGGCATCAGTTTGTTTGTCTGTTGTTTATCACATCTCGTATTTCTTGTCCCTCGCGCGTCTTCCTTTCTCCTGGCGGTCCATTCTTCATTATTCTTGAGGCAAAAACTACATAATGGCACTTGAAATATTGTCCACCTCTGAAGTTACTTGGATGAAAAACGAGCTATCTTCATAATCTCATAATTCTCTCTCTCTCACTTGCTCTCTCACTCTCTCTCTCTCTCTCTCTCTCTCTCTCTCTCTCTCTCTCTCTCTCTCTCTCTCTCTCTCTCTCTCTCTCTCTCTCTCTCTCTCTCTCTCTCTAAGAATGACACTTATTTATCTCTTTCTCTCTTTTTATTCTCTCTCTAAGAATGACAAACACTTATTTCTCTCTTTTTCTCTCATTATTTTCTCGCTTTTTTTTTTCTCTCTCTCTCTCCTCTCTCTCTCTCTCTCTCTCTCTCTCTCTCTCTCTCTCTCTCTCTCTCTCTCTCTCTCTCTCTCTCTCTCTCTCTCTGGTCCTCTTAAGGGTTCGCGGCGCCCCTCCACGCCCTATGCTCCTCGCCTGAGTGCCTCGCCGCCGCCCCGCCACTGCCCCTGCGCGAGGTGAGGCAGTGGTGGTGGTGGTGGTGGTGGTGGCACTGGTGGGCAGCGGCAGTGTGTCAGTGTGTGTGGTGAGGCAAACATCGACTGGAGGGGAGCTTCTCTCTCTCTCTCTCTCTCCTCTCTCTCTCTCTCTCTCTCTCTCTCTCTCTCTCTCTCCTCTCTCTCTCTCTCTCTCTCTCTCTCTCTCTCTCTCACATTCGTCGTTTTTCAAATAATTACTTTCCACTTTACTGTAGTTTCCTTTTTTTTTTTATTTTTTTTTAGTACTCTCACTTTTCTTCTGGTCTTTTGTTCTATTTTTCCTCCTCCTCCTCTTCCTCTTCCTCCTCCCCCTTGAAATCTTGACCCTCAGCCCTGTGAATGCATAAGAGAGGAGGAGGAGGAGGAGGAGGAGGTCGTCAGCATAAACTAAAAGAAGATCTAGAAAAAAAGTGACACCAAGAAGTTACATTTTCAGTGATATTTACAAGAATTTTGGAAAACGCGCGTGATTCTTATTATGTTATTTTTATATGTGTGTTTATTTTTCCGCTTTGCACACACCAACCAAAGCGGTGACGCAATAAGGAACAAGCAAGACAAGAAAAAGGAGAATATGAATGAAGTGTTTGCGTGCCTGTGTGTGTGTGTGTGTGTGTGTGTGTGTGTGTGTGCGTGTGCGTGTGTAATTATTCTTTCATAATATATGCCGTTCCCCCTTGTTTGTTTGGCTTCCATGTTGTGTGTACGTGAGGGAAGAAGAAAAAAGAGATAAAAGTCTGAAAGAAAAGCAGAAAGGGAAGAAGAAAAAGGAAAAAAAAAACAGAAAATAAAAGAGAATAAGATTATATAAAGAAAATAATTGAGAAATGAGAGAGAGAAAAAGATGCGGATAGAAAGAAAATGAAGAAGATGAAAAAGAAGAAGAACAACAACAACACGAACAAGAAAAATGAAAGAAGACTCAAGAAAATAAATAAAATAGGATGAAAATATTACGTCAACATGAAACGAAAAGAAGGAAAAGTGTGTGTGTGTGCATATGTGTGTGTGTGTGTGTGTGTGTGTGTGTGTGATCGGCAAATAGACGTGATATCAATGAAGTGATGAGACAAGCTTGGACGCAAACACCCAAAGCAAAAAAAACAGATATTAAAAAAAAAATATATCGCGTCCTGGAAAACACACTCCCATGTATTCCAATATATTTTGATGGATATGCGACCATTTCTTTTTTTAGGTCTCTCTCGCAATCTCTTTTTTTTTTTATCTTACTACATATCTCCCATTTTTTATTCATTCTGTGTTGAGCGTTCATGCATTGCACTTGATTCATACTTTAGTGTTAGCACCTCGTGACAATGAAATTATATTTATAGGCGTTAGAGCATGCATACTAAGGACAACTGTGAATTCATACAACGTGGTCTAGACAAACCTTCGGAATGGGGCGATAAATAATAATAATAATAATAATAATTTTAGTCTCTCCAGTAGCATACCTCAAAAACAAATGCATAAGAACCGACCAAATATAAACTTAAGTACTCACCGCAAAAAGAAAAACAGGAACAAGTAACATCTTAGGCAGAAGAAGGTAGGAAAGGGTAGAAAAAGGGTGTGTGTCGTAGTGATGAATACTGCTACCCTTCAATATACCCTTTTTCGACCCTAATATACCACTTTTCGGACCCAAATTATACACGTTGTAACCTCTCTAATTAAAAAGGTAGATAAAGGTAGATGAAGGGTATAATGGAAGCATCTACCCTCCAGACCTGGAACATAGGTACTGTTAAAAGGCGGGTGTGGTCATGTAACTGATTTTACTTAATTCCCCTCTATTTCTGAGTGGTACAGGAAAAATGAGGTCACAATGAAAAGATTGTTAGAAATCTAATTACGATAACTGTAAAGTAATGCATATAGATAATGATACCTTACATATCACCACCAAATACAGAATCAGTAAATAAATACCCTCGTTATGATGGGGGTGTCCTGTCAAGCAGTATACGTTTTAGTAATTTTTCCTCTAACGCTACGCTCCTTTCGAGCAAGGGAAGAAAAATGAGTGTCAGCCGAGAAAGGATAGGAAAGATGTTATTGAACGGTATTGTCGAAGAAGGCAATGGAAAGTGCGCCAAGGTTGGGGTGGGAGTGAGGAAAAGGCTGGAATGAGAGAGAGGGAAGAGGAGGGGAAGTGTTTCAAAGCCGGGAAAGAAAGGGAGGGAAGTGTTTCTAAAAGGAGGGAAGAGGGAGGGAAGTGTTTCAAAGCCGGGAAAGAAAGGGAGGGAAGTGTTTCAAAGCCGGGAAAGAAAGGGAGGGAAGTGTTTCTAAAAGGAGGGAAGAGGAGGGGAAGTGTTTTAAAGCCGGGAAAGAAAGGGAGGGAAGTGTTTCAAAGCCGGGAAAGAAAGGGAGGGAAGTGTTTCAAAAGCGGGAAGAAAGGGAGGGAAGTGTTTCTAACCGAAAGAGAGGGAATGGAGAAGTGTTTTCAAAGCCGGGAAAGAAAGGAGGGAAGTGTTTCTAAAAGGGGGAAGGGAGGGAAGTTTTCAAAGCCGGGAAAGAAAGGGAGGGAAGTTTTCAAAGCCGGGAAAGAAAGGGAGGGAAGTATTTCAAAGCCGGGAAAGAAAGGGAGGGAAGTATTTCAAAGCCGGGAAAGAAAGGGAGGGAAGTTTTCAAAGCCGGGAAAGAAAGGGAGGGAAGTGTTTCAAAGCCGGGAAAGAAAGGGAGGGAAGTATTTCAAAGCCGGGAAAGAAAGGGAGGGAAGTGTTTCAAAGCCGGGAAAGAAAGGGAGGGAAGTGTTTCAAAGCCGGGAAAGAAAGGGAGGGAAGTGTTTCAAAGCCGGGAAAGAAAGGGAGGGAAGTGTTTCTAAAAGCCGGGAAGAAAGGGAGGGAAGTGTTTCAAAGCCGGGAAAGAAAGGGAGGGAAGTGTTTCAAAGCCGGGAAAGAAAGGGAGGAAGTGTTTCAAAGCCGGGAAAGAAGGGAGGGAAGTGTTTTCAAAGCCGGGAAAGAAAGGGAGGGAAGTGTTTCAAAGCCGGGAAAGAAAGGGAAGGAAGTGTTTCAAAGCCGGGAAGAAGGGAGGGAAGTGTTGCAGAGCCGGGAAAGAAAGGGAGGGAAGTATTTCAGAGCCGGGAAAGAAAGGGAGGGAAGTGTTTCAAAGGCAAAGGGGAAAAGGAAAGGGAGGGAAGTGTTGCAGAGCCGGGAAAGAAAGGGAGGGAAGTGTTTCAAAGCCGGGAAAGAAAGGGAGGGAAGTGTTGTCAAAGCGGGAAGAAGGGAGGAAGTGTTTCAAAGCCGGGAAAGAAAGGGAGGGAAGTGTTTCAAAGCCGGGAAAGAAAGGGAGGGAAGTGTTTTCAAAGCCGGGAAAGAAAAGGAGGGAAGTGTTTCAAAAGGCGGGAAAGAAAGGGAGGGAAGTGTTGCAGAGCCGGGAAAGAAAGGGAGGGAAGTGTTTCAAAGCCGGGAAAGAAAGGGAGGGAAGTGTTTCAAAGCCGGGAAAGAAAGGGAGGGAAGTGTTTCAAAGCCGGGAAAGAAAGGGAGGGAAGTGTTTCAAAGCCGGGAAAGAAAGGGAGGGAAGAGGGAGGGAAGTGTTTCAAAGCCGGAAAAGAAAGGGAGGGAAGTGTTGCAGAGCCGGGAAAGAAAGAGAGGGAAGAGGAGGAAGTGTTTCAAAGCCGGAAAGAAAGGGGAGAGGAAGGAATGTTTCAAAGCCGGGAAAGAAAGGGAGGGAAGAGAAAGGGAAGTGTTTCAAAGCCGGGAAAGAAAGGGAGGGAAGAGAAAGGGAAGTGTTTCAAAGCCGGAAAGAAAGGGAGGGAAGAGAAAGGGAAGTGTTTCAAATCCGGGAAAGAAAGGGAGGGAAGAGGAAGGAAGTGTTTCAAAGCCGGGAAGAAAGAGAGAAAAGTGATGCAAAGCTACCAAGGAAACGAAAGGTGTAAGAAGAGTTAGAGAAGAAAATCTAGAGTTCTTTTTGAAAGTTACTTCAAAGTATCCTCGAATTTTCTATCAGTTTTCGTGAACTCCGACAGACGCTGGTGGAATGGCATCATACAGACAGACAGACAGACAGACAAGCACATAAGCAGGCAGACAGACAGAGAGACAAACAGACAGACAAACACACACATAGGCAGGCAGACAGGCAGGCAGACATACAGATGAGCTGACGAGACAATATATAGATAAACAAGATAAACAACTACCGGAGAAAAGGAAATAGAGCCGGATGAACAGAACACAGCCACGAGAGAGAGAGAGAGAGAGAGAGAGAGAGAGAGAGAGAGAGAGAGAGAGAGAGAGAGAGAGAGAGAGAGAGAGAGAGAGAGAGAGAGACTGGTGACTATTGTGAGAATAATGGTATGAGGAAGAGGAACAGCCATAGATATACAGACATAAATACAGACATACATTGCCCCAGTGTCCCCCTCTCACTCAGGATTTGGAAAGGATTATCGAGCTACTGATGCTGGTCCTGTTGTTGTTGTTGTTGTTGTTGTTGTTGTTAATCTGGTCATTCTGGTGTGATCCTCGTCCTTGTGTTCAATTTCATGCGTTTCCATATCTCTAATCTTTTATTGTAGGGCTGGTTTTTTTTTTATTTATTTGTATATTTGTTCAGCTTTTTCTTCTTTTGTGTCCGTTTTTTATTAGTATTGATATTTTTGTCATTGTATTGTTATTATTATTAGTAGTAGTATCATTATTATTATTATTATTATTATTATTATTATTTCTTCGTGGTTTGTGTCATTCTGTTAATTCATTACTTCCATTTAATATAATAATAATGATAAATATAATTATAATAATAGTAATAATAATAACAAAAAATAATATTGCGTAAAAGTCTACGTAAGTTAGTGAAATCTGGCAAAGCGTCACCGCAGAGTTATTCACCTACACAGCTTGTCTGTAGCGACTTCTATCTGGTATATGCTTGGTCCCAAGATTAATAGACATACTTTAAAAGTCTATTGATCTTGCTTGGTCCTATGAGGCGTGGGTCGCGGACTGGCTAGAACCTCAGTAGCTCCTCACCGTCGTCTCACTTCGCCAAAATCTCGCTCACCTTAGAGTCTTCTTTCTGCCTCCTTGCCGCTAATTGGCGCTGTCACTCCTCTCGACGCCGCGACCCCGCCACTTGGAGAGCCTCGGGAGCCCCTCAGCATGATGTGGGGCGCGGGGGGTTTGGTGTGTCTGATGAAGACTCGGCAAAGGGGCTGGGGATGGCACTGGTGGGTTGGGGAGGGGTTGGGGGTGGTTGGGCGGGGTGCGTGTTGTGTGACGGGGGAACGAAGGCTTCATCGCGACAATCTCCCCACGCACAGGAAATTTGGATAGAATAAGGACCTGAACGTTCGATAATGGCTTCCTCTCTCTCTCTCTCTCTCTCTCTCTCTCTCTCCCCTCTCTCTCTCTCTCTCTCTCTCTCTCTCTCTCTCTCCTCGCTCCTCGTCGCTCGCTCGCTCGCTCTCTCTCCTCTCTCTCTCTCTCTCTCTCTCTCTCTCTCTCTCTCTCTCTCTCTCTCTCTCTCTCTCTCTCTCTCTCTCTCTCTCTCTCTCTCTCTCTCTCTCGTGCGTGCCGTTATTCTCCTCAGATTTAACTTTCGAATTTATTTTTCCATTATGTAAATATGCGTTATCAAAAAATTATGTGTTCGTTAAAGCGTGTTTTAGGTTGTTATTATTTGGCCAGTCATTTTCCTTCCCCGAATTACATCAAAACTACCTCAGATTTATTTTTTTTACTGGTTATCATCCCTTTATTGTTTCTCTAGAGCACATTTTATCACCCTCTTTTCCCTCCACCATTATCTCCTTTTTCATTTATTTTCCTGTTCCCTCCCTTCTACACCTTCCTTCCTTCCTTCCTTCTTCCTATTTCTCCTACACTCTCTACTTCTTTCCTTCCTTCTATCGTTTTAAACTTATATATTGATCGTCTTTAATCTCCATTCTCATTTCATCTTCTTTTTCTCCCTCCTAAACTCCTTCCTTTCTTCTTCCTCTTTCTCCTCTACCCTCTACTGCCTTCTTTCCTTTCTTTCTTCCTTCCTTCTTCTGTCTCCTAAACTCTCTACTTCCTTCTTTTTTTCCTTCATTCCTTCCAGCGTTTCAGACTAAGCAATCCTCTGTTTAAAAGGGATTCAATAAAAGGCCTTAACGACCTTTGTAACCCGGGTTAGTTTTGGTATTACACGTTCCATTACCGGCCCAGACAACCCAACATTTTATACCTTTTTGTTGATTGTTTTTAAGGGGGTAACTTAGCTTAGTCCCACCGGTGTTGGTTGGTCCCTCCCGTCTCCTACCTTCCCTCTCCTCCTCCTCCTCCTCCCTCCTCCTCCTCCTCCTCCTCCTTCTCCTCCTCCGTATTTTCCTCCTCCTCCTTCTCCTCCTCCGTATTTTCCTCCTCCTCCTTCCTCCTCCTCCTCCCTCCTCCTCCTCCTCCTCCTCCTCCTCCTCCTCCTCCTCCTCCTCCTTCTCCTCCTCCTCCTCCTCCTCCTCCTCCTCCTCCTCCTCCTCCTCCTCCTCCTTCCTCCTCCTCCTCCTCCTCCTCCTCCCCCTCCTCCTCCTCCTCCCCCTCCTCCGTCTTTTCCCTCCTCCTCCTCCTTCCTCCTCCTCTCTCCTCCTCCTCCTCCTCCTCCTCCCCCTCCGTATTTTCCTCCTCCTCTTCCTATGCTGTTACAAATCCACTTTTACTTTTTATACCTACTCTTGTTACTATTTTTCTTGAAACGCATGATTTGATATTTAATTCAGAATCTGGTCGGTCTTTTCTAGTATTACATATCACAGGGTTCGCTTTCGTGTTTCATCTCAAAGTTATTGGATATGGAACGCAATGAAGGATTAATCTTTTCCTTTCCTCCCTGAACCTAGGCTTTCTCTGACCTTTCTCCTTCTTTCACTCTAGTCTCCTCCCCTTTCCTTTCTCTTCTCCCAAATTTTTCCTTTTTCTCCCCTTCTCCCTCTTTCACTCCCTTCCCTCTCCTCCCCTGCCTCTTCTTTTTTCTTCTCCCCAACCTTTTCCTCTCCTCCCCTTCTCCCTCTTTCACTCCCTTCCCTCTCCTCCCCTGCCTCTTCTTTTCTCTTCTCCCCAACCTTTTCCTCTCCTCCCCTTCTCCCTCTTTCACTCCCTTCCCTCTCCTCCCCTGCCTCTTCTTTTCTCTTCTCCCCAACCTTTTCCTTTCCTCCCTTCTCCCTCTTTCACTCCCTTCCCTCTCCTCCCCTGCCTCTTCTTTTCTCTTCTCCCCAACCTTTTCCTTTCCTCCCCTTCTCCCTCTTTCACTCCCTTACCTCTCCTCCCCTTGCTCTTTTTCTCCAAAATTTTCCCTCTCAGACTCTTTCTCTCTTGTCTCCCATCTCTCTCCTTCCTCCACTTTCCCTTCTCACCTCTTCTTCCCCTTCCTACCTTTCCCTTTCTCGCCACTCCCCTCATTCGTGTCGATGGGTCCCTTACGTCATCTGCTCGCTTATATATTTTCTTTTTGATAACGGAATCTTTCACTACCGTGGTATGTCTATTAAGTGGAAGGCACGTGGGTCTGCTACTAGTTGCTTGAGCTTTACTTCACCCTTTTGTGATGTTAACATGTTCAGGGGTATCCAAGAGAGTAGAAAGCGAAGAAGATGAAAAAGAATAACAATAATAACATGAACAAGAAATGAAAAGAAGACTCAAGAAAATAATATAGAATAAGAGAAAAATAGGAAAACACGTCATTTTGAAAACGTCAAAATCTCTCAAACAGAGAGAGAGAGAGAGAGAGATAACATTTCATCATAATCCAAGGTCAGACGTCATTAAGTCAGGTCACGTCTGGCTGTGGTGCCTGAAGATCGATGGCTGGTCGGTGTTTACAAAGGCGGCGGCACCTCAGCCTTGTTTCTTACATACCGAGGCATTAAGGTGGAAGGTCGCCTCATTTGGGATTAAATTGCATCGTGTTATCCGCGTCTTATCGTCTCGTGTTAGCGTGATGAGGTCCCGGGAAACCTTTGCTTAATCTTAACTACCCGTTTACTTGCATGAAAGAAAACTTGCAGAGTAAACGAAAAAGAGATCACATTGGTACACATAATTAAGATTTCAGTTGTAGTTAGAGAAAAAAGACCCCAGAAATGTATATATTGGTACACATAATGAGGATTTCAATTATAGTTAAGCGAAAAAATACCCAAAAATGTATATATTGGTACAAGATAGTGAGGATTTCAATTGTAGTTCAGGAAAAAATACCCAAAAATGTATATATTGGTACAAGATAGTGAGGATTTCAATTGTAGTTCAGGAAAAAAACACCAAAAAATTCATATTGGTACAAGATAGTGAGGATTTCAATTGTAGTTCAGGAAAAAAGACCCCAAAAATGTATATATTGGTACAAGATAGAGAGGCTTTCAATTGTAGTTCAGGAAAAAAGACCCCAAAAATGTATATATTGGTACAAGATAGAGAGGATTTCAATTGTAGTTCAGGAAAAAAGACCCAAAAATTTCATATTGGTACAAGATAGTGAGGCTTTCAATTGTAGTTCAGGAAAAAAAAAAATATATTGGTACATATAGTGAGGATTTCAATAGTAGTTCGTTAATAAAGAAAGAATAAAATTACGGTACGTCTCTAGTAACTCGTGAACTCATTGTGGCTTTGTGGACTCGTGAAAGGCTTTTAGGTAGAGCAGGGAAAGGAAGGGGCGCTGGCTGAGTGACTTGAGAACCTTCTATAACGCCTGAACGGGCTCCACCCACCCATACCAGACCTTGTCCACAGTGTACCAGGGCTTTGTGTTGGACGAACCTGGTGGACTGGATGGGTAAACACACACACCACTTACCAAACTACTTACCACCAGCTTCTCCTGACACACTTTAAACCAAGGCTAAGGGAGTCTCTCTCGGCTTTGCTTTAAACAGTATCAGGCGTTCATTACCACGGCTACACTCTTATAAA
Organism: Chionoecetes opilio; assembly: GCA_016584305.1. NCBI lineage: Eukaryota > Metazoa > Arthropoda > Malacostraca > Decapoda > Majidae > Chionoecetes > Chionoecetes opilio. The sequence continues at coordinate 277,139 of JACEEZ010007237.1, forward strand.
CTTTACCCACAACATCAATAGCGGCAACCACTTCGGAACCACATCAATATTTTCTGAACTACGTAGTGCGGCGTGAGAAATTATGCAAAAGCACCAATTTGTGAGTTATGAGAGATTTCAGCCTCTCTCTCTCCTCTTTTCCTCTCTCTCTCTCCCCCTCTTCTCTCCTCCCCCCTTCTCTCTCTTCTCTCTCTCTCTCTCCCCCTTTTCCTCCCCTCTCTCCTCTCTCTCCCCTCATCTCTCTCCTTCCCCTCTCTCTTCTCTCTCTCTCTCCCCCTCTCTCTTTTCCCCCTCTCTCTCCTCTCTCCCCCTCCTCTCTCTCTCTCCTTCTCTCTCTCTCTTCTCTCTCTCTTCCTCTCCCCCTCTCTCTCTCCTCTCTCCTCTCTTCTCCCCTTCTCTCCTCTCTCTCTCCTCTCTCTTCTCCTCCCCCGACACTGTATTTCCTCGTCAGTTTTATGGTGGGAAGGATGCTGGAGGTAAAAGTGCATGAGAGAGGAACGTGTAATGGACTAGATTATGAGGATGCCTGGGAGAAGACTTTATGCCAGGAGGAGGAGGAGGAGGAGGAGGAGAAGGAGGAGGAGGAGGAGGAGGAGGAGAGGAGGGAGGAGGGAGGAGGGGGGGGAGGAGGAAGCCTAATGTGATGGTAATGTAGCTGTATGGACTGTGAGTGTGTGTGTGTTGTGTGTGTGTGTGTGTGTGGTGGTGTGGTTGTCATATGTTTTTGGTACGTACTATTTTACATTCTCTCTCTCTTTCTCTCTCTCTCTGCATGTCCGTTTCTCCTTATTGCTTCTTTTACATATGACTTACTTTTCCTTCTCTCTCTCTCTCTCTCTCTCTCTCCTCTCTCTCTCTCTCTCTCTCTCTCTCTCCTCTCTCTTCTCTCTCTCTCTCTCTCTCTCTCTCTCTCCTCTCTCTCTCTCTCTCTCTCTCTCTCCATGTACTACGTTTCTCCTTATTGCTTCTTTGGCATATGACTTTCTCTTCCTTCACGTTCTATATATCTCTGCTCTCAAATTTCATGTTTACTGTTCCTCATTTCATCATCTTTAAACGATGTCCTGTGGGTGTATACACATCTTCCTTTCCTTTCCCTTCTCCCCCCCGGTCCTTCTACTTTGTCTCTTCTCCTTCCTGTTAGTGCGGAACGGGAAATGAGGAAGGGGACGAGAATGATCCATTGTTATATTTATGTGTGTGTGTGTGTGGGTGTGGGTGTGTGGGTGGGTGTGTGTTCAGGAGAGGAAGGAAGGAAGGAGCAATGAATGGGAGAAAAAAACTAGTAACTTACGGAAGTTGTATGTTTTAGAGAGGGGATAGAGAGAAAGAAGACTGAGAGAGAGAGAGAGAGAGGAGAGAGGAGAGAGAGAGAGAGAGAGAGAGAGAGAGAGAGAGAGAGAGAGAGAGAGGAGTTTAAAGAAAATTTCAGAAAGCTAAGTGATGGTTGAGAATGTAGTGAGGCAGCAAGAAGTGGCCGGAGGGAGCGGGGGAAGCAGCATACTATGTCCTTATCGAACGTCTCCATGAGTGTGTGCTGAACGAAGCCCAAGGAGAGGGAGGAGGAGGAAGAAAAGATGAAGGAAGAGGAGGAGGAGGAGGAGGAAGAAAAGATGAAGGAAGAGGAGGAGGAGGAGGAAGAAAAGATGAAGGAAGAGGAGGAGGAGGAGGAGGAGGAGGAGGTAACCAAATCAGCCAGGCGTAGGCTCGCGGTGGTGAGTTCGTGGGGACAGATAAATGGAGAAGAAAATGGATACAGATGTGATTACATGCCGGGTTATGACGGCAGGGACGGGAGGCTGGCCGCGTGTGTGGCTCGTTCGGTGGCTATCTTAAAATTATATATGTACACACACATATGTAGAGAGAGAGAGAGAGAGAGAGAGAGAGAGAGAGAGAGAGAGAGAGAGAGAGAGAGAGAGAGAGAGAGAGAGAGAGATGGTGGCATATCCAGGCACGTTAGTAATGCCCCTCCGCCGTCCATGCAACACCAGGAACAGGACATGACGTGGTCGCCTTGAGGGGGAGTTGAGGCTCAAGGGATTCTGTGGCCGCGGCATTGTGTGGCGCTGCAAAGACTTGTCCACCCACGCTGGCTGGTAACGCGCATGATCCCCGAGTGTCCGGGGGGCGGGCTAGCCGGTGCTTCGAGGCTGTGTGTCGTTAGAGGGGCTTCAGGACCCGCCTCCCCCTGACCTCATTGCCCACCACCACCGCCGCCATGAAGCTCCGTTACGACTTTGATGCATCACAAAAGACATACCGGACATTCCCTCAGCGGGTGGTGCAGTCCGCGGGGCTGTCGGACCGCTGGAGCTTCCTCAGGTGGTGCTGTCCGTTCTGCCTGGAGAAGCCGCGCGCCAGGTCCCGTGCGTCTAGCGGCGTCCCTGTCATTCGCATCACGAGACCTCGAAGTCCAGATTCGGACGCAGACAGCGATGAGGATGTGCAGTGGCAGCGAGGCAACCACCGAGATGCCGAGGCTGGAGTGCGGTCGTCGCGGGCCGGGGGCAGGACGGAGCCTTGCCTCGACACGGCCAGCGTGGACAGCAGTGTCGGCTCAGGAGAACTGGACAACATCAACGAGGAACACAAATATCCACCAGATGACGACAATGATACTGACTCTGTATGGAGCAGGAGTTCGATTTATAGCAAGGAGTCCAATAAAAGCAAATCCTCCGTCACAGATTCACTGAAAAGCAAAACTTCACAGAAAAACAAACGCAGCAAGGATTCGAAGAAGAAAAATGGTAAAGACTCCGCAAAGAGCAGCCGAGACTCCTCCTTGGATAAAGACTCAACCAAGACTCGCTCGCCAATGAAGAAGATTTTCAAGCAATTAAAGCGCAGTACATTCTCGGGATCGGCATTTTCTGCCGAGAGCCGCGGCGAGGATCCCGTGGCCCTGAGGTCTGCGTCACGGCGCGAAGATAACAGGAAGGGCGGGGGGGTCAAGAGTCCCGGCGCCGCGCAGGATGCCAGGTGGAGGTCCATGACGATGACAAATATAGATTCAGTAAAACGGGATCCTGAGTTACATCGATCCGACATCTACGAATTTAGAAGCCAAACCCTGAAAGACGGCGCGCAAAGTGTTCAGGAGATCCGGAGGCACGACGAGGAGGTGTGCTTCTCTGACAGCCGTAACCACTACAGTGAGGTGAGTGGTGGGCGGGAGACGGAGGAGCCAGGAAGTGCCAATATCCGACCCGGGAAACAGCGCGCCCAAGAGGGTAATAAAGCAGAGGTAAGGGACGAGAAGATCAATTCTGGATCGAAGAACTCTGTGAGAAATGTGGACAGGAACTCAATATCCTCAACGAGCCCAGTAGAGTCCGTGAAGGAAGAGAACTCGCTCAAGAATTCGGGAAAGTTTCAGGCTCCGGAGAAAGCATTCAAGGACAAAGAAGATGGAGTGGAAAACCACGAGTCTGGGCAATGGCCTGCTGAGGTTCGGTCGTGTCCACCGGAAACACCGGAAAGAAAGAGGAAAGCTTACGAGTCTCCCGCCAAGCAGCAGCACCGCCGCCACCACCACCAAGACCAGCAACGACAACAACAGCAACAACAACGACAACAGCAGCAGGGGCCTTACGAGGAGCACCCTACCCCCTCCACCACACCCTCGCCCCATCACTCCACATCGCCCGCCACAGAAGGTAAGATAACACACACGCACACACCGTCCCTCCACCGTGCCTTCCCATTTATCTATCATGCCACCACGCGCGACACCCTTTCCCTTGATCAGTCATAACAGTCTCCTCATTGGTATCGTTATCACCATCAAGAGCCTCCCTCACGTCTTCCTGTCGCCGCGCCCTTCTCATGCAGTGGCGGGAAGGAGATGCTTGACGCTACACGGCTCCTGGTTTGAGTTTTGTCCCGTAATGTGGCAGGGTTTTTTTTCTACTTTACTCGCTCGTGATTATTTTTTCGATTATTTAACACGTTCAAACATGTACTTAGGAAATTCAAATTATGAGTGAATAGAGATGTGGTATATCTCTCTTACACACACACACACACACACACACACAACACACACACACACACACACACACACACACACACACACACACACACACACACACACACACACACACACACACACACACACACACACACACACAAACACACAACACACACACACACACACACACACACACACCACACACACACACACACACACACACACACACAGGCCAATGAAGAGTTAATCTAATTGTCAATACTCCATTATCCTCCTTTTCATCCTCCTCCACCACTTATTCCACTTCCCTCCTCCTGTTCCCACGCTGCATCGTTGTCCGTAGCGGCGAGGAGACTGGGCGGGGCGCGTGAGGAACAGTAAACCCGCCCAAAGGGACAGTAAACCCGCCCAAAGGAACAGTAAACCCGCCCAAAGGAACAGTAAACCCGCCCAAAGGAACAGTAAACCCGCCCAAAGGAACAGTAAACCCGCCCAAAGGAACAGTAAACCCGCCCAAAGGAACAGTAAACCCGCCCAAAGGGAAGTCCTCTAAACAGCATATTATTGTCCCTTTTCTCATATAAATTTCACATACAACTATATGAAAAAAAATAGCCAAAGTAATTATGATGTTTTGTGTTTTAAATTTCGGCAAGGTTTCTCTTGCCGAAATTTAAAACACAAAACATCATAATTACAATGGTTATTTTTTCGGGTTAGCGGGGAAAAGTGGGGGGAAATGTGTTGAACAGAAACTTTTCCAATGAAGTTACTTAAACAGTTATATTATCCCTTTTCTCATGTAATTTCAAAACTAGAGAAAATTCAAAGAACCATAGTAAAACATCTTTTTGTGTTTTAATTCGGAAAAGATTTCCATGCCGAAAAACAAAACACATATTAAAATTTCTTTCATTTATGTTTTTTTACCAAAAGTTATACAAAAATTTGCCCTACGAGAACTTGTAAGCTCTTAGTATAGTAAACAAATTTTATACGCTTCTAAAAGGCCTTTTACTATTAACCGGATTTTTCCAGGGACAAATGGGGGAACCGAAGATGGATAGGGTGAGAAAAATGCCAGGCATAGATAGAAACCTTAAACCTCTTTCCAATATGGGATGATTACTCCCTAAAAGTTCCAAGGAGTTTGCTGCAAGAAACTGGAAGTGTGGGAAGTAAAACAAATCATTTGGAGAGAGGAGAGAAAGGGTCGCTTTTAGATAGTAGAGGAAGAGGGGGGGGGGTTGAGGAGAAGGGGAGAGGAGAGTTGGGGGGTAAGAGGTAGGGAAGGTAGGATGTGCGTTGGGGGTTTTCGATAAAAGAGAAGAGAGAAGAGAGGTAGGAGTGAAGAGTTGAAAGGGAGAGAGAGAGGGAAGGAGATAA
>JACEEZ010007238.1:0-28240 GCA_016584305.1 Chionoecetes opilio
GCTTTTTTGGGTATATAGCTGTTTTCCTACAAATTGAATAAACCATCCTTTTTTTTTGATAAATTTTCCCCTCTAATACCTTACATTTCATTTGCTAGAAATAAAAGAGTAGGAGGTTTTTTTATTGTGATTAACGGTATATTGCAAGCGTTTTCATAGTTTTTTCAAAACTGTAGCGTTATTGTATATAACAAGTTTTTACGATTATATTGCTATAAAACCCATAAAATGTAGTGTTTTTTAATATTTTAGCTATTATCATTTATATATAGCGTTTTCCCAAAATTAAAATTAAAAACCTCTTTTTTGAATAAATTTTCCCTATAAGTAGCTTAATTACATTAAGCTATTTTAAAAAAAGAGTAAGAGGTTATTTATTGTGATATAAGGTATATTGCTTGCGTTTTTTTAGTTTCTTCTAAACTTAGCGTTATTTTATTATACAATAGTTTTACTTATTTATTTGCTTAAACCCATAAAATGTAGTGTTTTTTAATGATTTTTAGTAGTTATCAGTGTATAAGCTGTTTTCCCAAAATTGAAGTACAAAACCTCTTTTTTGAATAATTTGCACCTATAAATACTTACATTACATTAAACTATTAATAAAGATAGGAGGGAAAATTTTTTGTATTAACGATATTGCAAGCGTTTTTTCATAGTTTTTTTGTAAAATGTGCGTTTTGTATAAAATACAAGTATTTTACTTTTCATATTGCTATAAACCCCTAAAAAAGTAGTTTTTTAATGATATTAGCTATTTCGGTGATATATACTGTTTTCCCACAAATTTAATTTTAAATCCTTTTTTTGAATAATTTGCACCTAAATAGCTTACTTAATTAAGTAAAAAAATGGGAAAAGTAAGAGGTTTTTTTATTTTGATATAAAGGTTATTGCAAGCGTTTTTTTATAATTTCTTGTAAACTGTAGCGTTATTGTATATATACAAGTATTTTTTCTTATCAGATTGATAACCCATAAAAAGTGTTTTTCAAGTATTAGCTATTATCGTGAATATAGCTGTTTTCCTCAAATTGAAGTTAAAAACCCTTTTTAGAAAATTTGGGACCTATAAATAGCTTACATTTCATTAAAATATTAATAGAAAGTAAGAGGTTTTTTATTGTGATATAAGTATATTGCAAGCGTTTTTTATAGTTTCTTCTAAACGTACGTTTTATATACAATTATTATATACAATAGTTTTTTCTTTTATATTTCATAAACCCTAAAATGTAGTGTTTTGAATTTTTTTAGCTAGTTATCATGATATATAGGGGTTTTCCCCACAAAATTTAAAATAAAAAAACCCCTTTTTTGAATAATTTTCACTATAAGTAGCTTACATTACTTAAGCTATTAAAAAAAAGAGTAAAAGGTTATTTATTGTGATATGCGGTATATTGCAAACGTTTTTTTTATAGTTTCTTTTAAACTGTACTTATTGTATTATACAAATATTTTACTTTTCATATTTCATAAAAACCCCCAATATGTATGTTTTCAATGATGCTAGTAAACGGTGATTTAGTTGTTTTTCCCCCACAAATTTGGTAAAATCTTTTTTTTAGAATAATTTGCACCTATAAAGTACTTAATTACATTAAGCTATTTTAAAAAGAAGAGTAGGAGGTTATTTTTGTGGGTTAACGGTATATTGCAAGCGTTTTTTTATAGTTTCTTCAAACTGTGCGTTATTGTATATAACAAGTATTTTTTCTTATTTTTGCTATAAACCCATAAAAATTTTTTGTTTTCAATGAATTAGCTATTTATCGGGGATATAGAGGTTTTTTCCACAAATTTAAGTATAAATCCTTTTTTAGAATAATTTGCACCTATTGTAGTTACATTACATTAAGCTATTAAATAGAAGAGTAATGGGATTATTGTGATTAAAGGGATATTGCAACGTTTTTTTATAGTTTTTTGTAAACTGTAGCGTTTTGTATATATACAAATAAGTTACTATCTATTGCATAAACCCCTAAAATTTAGGTTTTAATAATTAGCTATTTTTCGTGAATTAGTGTTTTTCCTACAAAAACAAGTAAAAATCTCTTTTTTAAAAAATTTTTCACCTATAAGTAGCTTACATAACATTAGGTATTAAAAAAGAAGAGTAAGAGGTTTTTTTGTGATATAAAGGGAATTTCAAACGTTTTTTCATATTTTTTTCTAAACTGTAGCGTTATTTATATATCAAGTTTTTACTTATTATATTGCTAAAACCCCTAAAATGTAGTGTTTTGAAAGATTTTTGCTATTTTCAGTGAATAACTGTTTTTCCCACAAATTGAAGCATAAATTTCCCCTTTTTTTGAATAATTTTCACCAAAAAGTAGCTTACTACATTTAAACTATTAAAAAAAGAGTAAGGGTTATTTATTGTGATATACGGGATATTTTCAAGCGTTTTTTTATAGCTTTTTTGAAACTGTAGCGTTTTGTCTAATACAAGTAGTTTTTACTTATCATATTGCTATAAACCCTAAAAAGTAGTGTTTTTAATGATATTAGCTATTATGGGGGTATATACTGTTTTCCTACAAATTGAAGTATAAAATCCTCTTTTTAGAAAAATTTGCACCTATAAGTTGTTACATTACATTAAGCTATTAAAAAAGAAGAGTAGAGGTTATTTATTGGATATAAAGGTTATTGCAAGCGTTTTTATAGTTTTTTTAAACTGTAGGTTTTTTTATATATAAAAAATTTTTACTTTTTTAATTGCTATAAAACCCTAAAAAAGTAGTGTTTTCAATTTTAGCTAGTTATCATGTATATAGCGTTTTCCTACAAAATTTAAGTAAAAATCCCCTTTTTTGAATAATTTGCATCTATAAGTCTTACATTACATTAAGCTAAAAAATAGAAGAGTAAGAGGGAAATTTTTTGTATATAACGGTATATTCCAAGCGTTTTTTTATAGTTTCTTGTAAACTGTAGCGTTTTTTGTATATATACAGTATTTTTTCTTATCAGATTGCTATAAACCCCTAAAATGTAGTGTTTTGAATGATTTTTAGCTATAAGTTATCAGTGATATATAGCTGTTTTCCTACAAATTGAAGTATCCCATCCTTTTTTTAGAATAATTAAGTTTTGCCCCTATAAGTAGCTTACATTACATTAAGGCTAGTAAATAGAAAGTAAGAGTTATTTATTGTTGATATAAACGGTAAGATTGCAAGCGTTTTTCATATGTTTCTTGTAAACTGTAGCGTTATGTATATATATACAAGTAGTTTTACTTATCATATTGCTATAAACACCATAAAATGTAGTGTTTTCAATGTAATATTAGCTATTTATCGTGATATATAGCTGTTTTCCTACAAATTGAAGTATAAAATCCTCTTTTTAGAATAATTTGCACCTATAAGTTTTGCTTACATTACCATTAAGCTATTAAATAGAAGAGTAAGAGGTTATTTATTGTGATATAACGGTATATTGCAAGCGTTTTTCATAGTTTTCTTCTTAAACTGTGAGCGTTATTTTATGATATACCACTAGTTTTTTACTTATTATATTGCTATAAAGCCATAAATGGTATGTTTTCAATGATTTTAGCTAGTTTGCCAGTGATATATAGCTGTTTTCCTACAAATGAAGTATAAAATCCCTCTTTTAGAATAATGTTGCATCTATAAGTAGGCTACATTACATTAAGCTAATAAATAGAAGAGTAGAGGAAATTTATTGTGAATAACGTATATTCCGAAGCGTTTTTTTTTTCCCCAAAAAATAGTTTCTTGTAAACTGTAGCGTTATTGTATATATACAAGTAGTTTTTACTTATCATATTGCTATACACCCATATATGTAGTGTTTCAATGATTTTAGCTATTAATCAGTGATATATAGCTGTTTTCCTCAAATTGAAGTATAAAATTAGCTTTTTTAGAACAATTTGCACCTATAAGTAGCTTACATTATATTAAGCTATTAAATAGAAGATTAAGAGGTTATTTATTGTGATATAACTTATCTTGCAAAAGCGTTTTTCTAGTTTCTCTGTTAAACTTTAGCGTTATTGTATACATATACAAGTAGTTTTTACTTATCATATTGCTATAACACATAAATATAGTGTTTTAAATGTTTTTAGCTGTCAATCGGAGATATTAGTTTGTTTTTCCTACAAGTTAGGTATACAAAATCTTTTTTTTAGAATAATTTTGCACCTATAAGTAGCTTATATTCATTAAGCTATTAATGGAGAAGAGTAATAGTTTTATTTATTGTGGTATAACCGTATATTGCAACGTTTTTCATAGTTTCTCTAAACTGGTATCGTTTATTGTATATATACAAGTAGTTTTATATTATTAGCTTAAAACCATAAATTAGTGTTTTTCAATGATAGTAGCTATTTATCCGGGTGATATATAGCTGTTTTTCCTACAAATTAAGTATAAAATCCTCTTTTTAGAATAATTTGCCACTTATTAGTACTTAATTACATTAACTATAACTGAAGAGTAAGAGGAAACTTATTGTGATATAACGGTATATTCCAAGCGTTTTTTCATATTTTCCTTGTAAACTGTACGTTTTATTGTATTATACAAGTAGTTTTTAATTATTATATAGCTATAAACCCATACAATGTAGTGTTTTCAATGATATTAGCTATTTATCGTGTGATATATAGCCTGTTTTTCCTCAAATTGTAGTATAAAATCCTCTTTTTTAGAATAATTTGCACCTATTAGTAGCTTACATTACCTTAAGCTATTAAATAGAAGAGTAATAGGGTATTTTATTGTATATACGGTATATAGCAAGCGTTTTCATAGTTTCTTGTAAACTGTAGCGTTATTGTATAGTATACAAGTAGTTTTACTATCATTATTGCTATAAACCCATAAATGTTCGTGTTTTTCAATATATTAGCTATTTATCGGTGATTATCTAGCTGTTTTTCCTACAATTGAAGTATCACAACTCTTTTTTAGAATAATTTGCACCTATAAGTTGCTTGACATTACATTAAGCTATTAAATAGAAGGTAGAGGTTTATTTATTGTGATATAGAAGGTATATAGCAAGCGTTTTTTCATAGTTTCTTGTAACTGTAGCGTTATTGTATATATACAAGTAGTTTTTACCTTATCGGATATCATATTGCTATAAACCCATAAATGTAAGTGTTTCCAATGATAGTAGCTCTTTATCGGTGAATATATAGCTGTTTTCCTACAAATTGAAGTATAAAATCCCTCTTTTAGAATAATGTCACCTATAAGTAGCTTACATTAACATTAAGCTATTAAATAAAAGAGTACGAGGTTATTATTGTGATATAACGGTATCTTGCTTGCGTTTTCATAGTTTTCTTCGTTCTAAACTGTAGCGTTATTGTATATATACAAGTAGTTTTAACTTATTTATATGGCTTAAACCCATAAAATGTAGTGTTTTCAATGATATTAGCTATTTATCGGTGATATGAGCTGTTTCCTACAATTGAAGTATAAAATCCTCTTGTTTAGAATAATTGCACCTATAAGTAGCTTACTTACAATTAAGCTATTAATAGAAGAGTAGAGGTTAATTTAATGTGGGTATAAGACGGTATATTGCACGCGTTGTTTTCATAGTGTCTTCTAAACTGTAGCGTTATTGTATATATAGCAAGTATTTTTTAACCTTATTATATTGCTATACAACCCATAAAATGTAGTGTTTTCATGATATTAGCTTTTTCGGTGATATATAAGCTGTTTCCTACAAATTGAAGTTACCATCCTTTTTTAGAATTATTTGCCCCTCTAAGTACCTTACATTACATTAAGCTAGTAAATAGAAGAGTAAGAGGTTATTTATTGTGATATAACGGTATATTGCAAGCGTTTTTCATAGTTTCTTCTAAACTGTAGCGTTATTGTATATATACAAGTAGTTTTACTGATTATATATTGCAAGCGTTTTTCATAACTTCTTGTAAACTGTAGCGTTATTGTATATATTCAAGTAGTTTTACTTATCATATTGCTATAAACCCACTAAAATTAGGTGTTTTTCAATGATATTAGCTCATTTATCGGTGTATATATCTATTTTCCTACAATTGAGTATAACCATTTCCTTTTTTTAGATTAATTTGCCCCTCTAAGTACCTTACAATTAACATTAAGCTAGTAATAGAAGAGTAAGAGGCAAATTTATTGTGATATAACGGTATTTGCAAAGGGCGTTTTTCATAGTTTCCTTGGAAACTGTAAGCGTTTATTGTATAATATTCAATAGTTTTAAACTGATTATATTTCTATAAACCCATAAAATTAGTGTTTTCAATATTTTTTAGCTAAGTTATCAGTGATATAAGATGTTTTTTCCTACAAATTGAAGTATAAAATTCCTTTTTTTGAATAATTGCAAATATAAGTAGCTCTTACATTACATTTAAGCTTATTAAAATAGAAGAGAAGAGGTATTTATTGTGATATAACGGTATATTGCAAGCGTTTTTTCATAGTATTTCTTTTAACTGTACCGTTTATTTTATATATACAAGTAGTTTTACTTATGATATTGCTATAAAGCCCATAACATTAGTTTTTCATGATATTATCTAATTATACGGTGCTATATAGCTGTTTTCCTACAATTGAAAGTATAAAAATCCTCTTTTAGAATAATTTGCACCTATAAGTAGCTTACATTACATTAAGCTATTAAATAGAAGAGTAAGAGGTTATTTATTGGATATAACGGATCTTGCACGCGTTTTTTCATAGTTTCTTCTAAAACTGTAGCGTTATTTTATATATAAACTAGTTTACTTATTATATTTCTATAAAGCCCATAAAATGTAGTGTTTTTCAATGATTTTAGCTAGTTTATCGTGATATATAGCTGTTTTTCCTACAAATTGAAGTTTAAAAGTCCTCTTTTAGAATAATTTTGCACCTATAAGTACTTCCATTACTTAAGCAGAATAAATAGAAGAGTAGAGGAACTTATTGTGATATAACGGTATATTGCCAAGCGTTTTTCATAGTTTCTTGTAAACTGTAGCGTTATTGTGATAGACAAGTCGTTTTTAATGTATTATGTAGCTATAACCCATAAAATGGAGTGTTTTTCAATGATATTAGCTTTTATCGGGTTGCTATATATCTGTTTCCTACAAATTGAAGTTTTAAAATTAAAAAATCCTCTTTTTTAGAATATTTGCACCTATTAGTAGCTTACATTACATTAAGCTAATAGATAGATGAGTAAGAGGAACTTATTGTGATATAACGGTATATTCCCAAGCGTTTTCATAGTTTTCTTGTAAACTGTAGCGTTATTGTATATATACAAGTAGTTTTTAATTATATATATAGCTATAAACCCATAAAAAATGTAGTGTTTTCAATGATATTTCGCTATTTATCGTGATATATAGCTGTTTTCCTACAAATGAAGTATAAAATCCTCTTTTTAGAAAATTTGCACCCTATTAGTAGCTTACATTACATTTAAGCTATAAATAGAGAGTAATAGGGTTTTATTGTGGATAAACTTTATTAGCAAGCGTTTTTTCATAGTTTCTTCTTGTAAACTGTAGCGTTATTGTTATATACAAGTATTTTTACTTATCATATTGCTCTAAAACCCATAAAATGTAGTGTTTTCATGATATTAGCTCTTTATCGGTGATATATAGCTGTTTTCCTACAAATTGAAGTATCTCAAAAACTCTTTTTAGAATTAATTATGCAACCTATAAGTTGCTTACACATTACATTAAGCTATTAAATCGAAGGTAAGAGGTTATTTTATGTGATATAAAGGTATATAGCAGCGTTTTTTTCCATAGTTCTTGTAAACTGTAGCGTTGTTGTATATACAGGTAGTTTTTTACCTATCAGATTGCTATAAACCCATAAATGTAGTGTTTATCAATGATATTAGCTATTTAATCGTGATATATGAGCTGTTTTCCTACAAATTGAAGTATAAATCTCTTTTTAGATAATGTGCCACCTATAAGTAGCTTACAATTACATTAAGCTATTACATAAAGAGTACGAGGTTATTTATTGTGGATATAACGGTATATTTGCTTGCGTTTTTATAGTTTCCTTCTAACTGTAGCGTTATGTATATATACACGTGTTTTACTTTTAATTAATTGCTATAAACCCATAAATGTAGTGTTTTCAATGATATTAGCTATTTTATCTGGTGATATAATAGCTGTTTTCTCCTACAAATTGAACGTATAAAATCCCTCTGTTTTTAGAATAATTTTGCACCTATAAGTAGCTTTACATTACATTAAGCTATTAAATAAAGAGTAAGAGGTTTTTAATGTGGCATACGGTTAATATTGCAAGCGTTTTCATAGTTTCTGTCTAAACTGTAGCGTTATTGGTATATATACAAGTAGTTTTACTTATTATATTGCTATAAACCATAAAATGTAGTGTTTCAATGTATTAGCTATTTATCGGTGATATATAAGCTGTTTTCCCTCAAATTGAATATAACCATCCTTTTTTTTAGAATAGTTTTGCCCTCTAAGTACGCTTATACATTACATTAGCTAGTAAATAGAAGAGTAAGAGGTTATTTATTGTGATTAGACGGTATATTGCCAGCGTGTTTTCATCATAGTTTTCTTCTAAACTGAGGCGTTATTTATCTATACAAGTAGTTTTTTTTACTGATTATATTGCTATAACCCATAAAATGTAGTTGTTTTGCAATGATTTTAGCTATTATCTGATATATAGCTGTTTCCCGCCCTACAAATTGACGTATAAAATCCTTTCTTTTTAGAATAATTTGCACCTATAAGTAGCTTACTTACATTAAGCTATAAATAGAAGAGTAAGAGGTTATTTATTGGTGATATACTGTAATATTGCAGCGTTTTTTCATAAGTTCTTGTAAACTGTAGCTTATTGTATATATTCAGTATGTTTTACTTATCATATTGCTATAAAACCCGTAAAAATTAGTGTTTTTCAATGAATATTAGCTATTTTACTCGGTGATATATAGCTGTTTTCCTACAAATTGAGGTAATACCATCCTTTTTTAGAATAATTTGCCCCTCTAAGTACCTTACATTACTTTAACTAGTAAATAGAAGAGTAGAGGAAATTTATTGTGATATAACGCTTATTGCAAGCGTTTTTTCATAGTTTCTTGTAAACTGTACCGTTATTTATATATACAGAGGTAGTTTTACTTATGATATTGCTATAAAGCCATAGAATGTAGTTTTCAATGATTTTTAGGCTATTATCAGTGATATATAGCTGTTTTTCCTACAAATTGGAAGTAATAAAATCCTCTTTTTAGAATAATTGCACCTATAAGTAGCTTTACATTACATTAAGCTAATAAATAGAAGAGTAAAGGAAACTTGTTGTGATATAACGGTATATTGCAAGCGTTTTTTCATAGTTTCTTGTAACTGTAGCGTTATTTGTAATTACAAGTAGTGTTACTTATCAGATTGCTATAAAACCCATAAAATGTAGTGTTTCAATGATATTAAATATTTATCGCTGATATATACCTGTTTTCCTACAATTGAAGTATACATCCTTTTTTAGAATAATTTTGCACCTATAAGTAGGCTTGCATTATATAGCTCTTATATAGAACTGAGTAATAGGGTATTTATTGTGATATAACGGTATATTGCAAAGCGTTTTTTCATATTTCTTCTTGTAAACTGTAGCGTTATTGTTATATATACAAGTAAGTTTACTTATCATATTGGCTATAAACCCATAAAATGTATGTTTTCAATGATATTAGCTATTTATATCGGTGATATATAGCTGTTTTTCCTACAAATTGAAATATAAATCCTTTTAAGAATAATTTGCACCTATAAGTAGCTTTCATTACATTAAGCACTATTAAATAGAAAGAGTAAAGAAAGGTTATTTTTTTGATATAACGGTAAATATAGCAAGCAGTTTTTTCATAGTTTTCTTCTCAACTGTAGCGTTCTTGTATATATACAAGTAGTTTTACTTATTATATTGCTATAAAACCCATAAAAATGTAGTGTTTTCAATGATTTTAGCTAGTTATCAGTGATATATAACTGTTTTTCCCTACAAATTGAAGTAAAAAATACTCTTTTTTAGAATAATTTGGCACTTATAGTAGCTTACAAGGACATTAAGCTATTAAATCAAGAGTAAAGGTTATTTATTGTGATATACCGGTATATTGCAAGCCGGTTTTTCATAGTTTCTTGTAAACTGGTAGCGTTATTGTATTATATACAATAGTTTTGTTACTTATCATATTGCTTATAACCCATAAAATGTAGTGTTTTCAATGATATTTATATAGCATTAATATTATTATATGTTTATAATTTTTATTCTTATATTATATTTATTTATATATCAATACTTTTATCGGTGATATATTATTTTTCCCTACAATTGAAAGTATAAAATTCTATTTGTTAGAATAATTACCTATAAGTAGCTTACATTACATTAAGCTATTAAATAAAGAGTAAGGGTATTTAATTGTGATATAACGGTATATTGCAAGCGTTTTTTTCATAGTTGCGTTGTAAACTGTAGCGGTTATTGTTATAATCAAGGTAGTTTTACTTATCAGATTGCTATAAACCCATAAAATGAGTGTTTTCATGATTAGCGATTTATCAGTGATATATAGCTGTTTTCCCTACAATTGAAGTGTAAAATCCTCTTTTTGAATAATTTGCACCTATAAAGTAGCGTACATTACATTAAGCTATAAAATAAAGAGTAAAAGGTTATTTATTGTGATATTAACGGTATATTGCTTGCGTTTTTTCATAGTTTCTTCTAAACTGTAGCGTTATTGTATATAACACAAGTGTGTTTACTTATTATATGGCTTATAAACCCATAAAATGTAGTGTTTCAATGATATTAAGCTATTTATCGGTGATATATAGCTGTTTTCCCCCTACAATTGAGTATAAACTTTCTCTTTTTTAGAATAATTTTGCACCTATAAGTAGCTTACTATTACATTAAGCTTATTAAATAGAAGAGTAATAGGTTATTTATTTTGGTATAACGGTAATTGCAAGCGTTTTCATAGTTTCTTCTAAACTGTAGCGTTATTGTATATATACAAGTAGTTTTTACTTATTATATTGCGATAACCCCTAAAATGTAGTGTTTTTCCAATGATTTTAGCTGTTATCAGTGATATATAATAGCTTGTTTTCCTACAATTGAAGTATAAATCTTTTTTTTGAATAATTTGCAATATAAGTAGCTTACCATTACATTAAGCTATTAATAAAGAGTAAGAGGTTATTTATTGTGATATAACGGTATATAGCAAGCGTTTTTTATAGTTTCTTGTAAATTGTACGCGTTATTTTTATATATACAAGTATTATACCTTATGATATTGCTATAACCCTAAAATGTATGTTTTGTTCCAATGAAATTGGCTAATTATCGGTGATATATAGCTGTTTTCCTACAAAAGAAGTCTATAAAATTCCTCTTTTTAGAATAATTTGCAACTATAAGTAGCTTACATTACTGTTAAGCTATTAAAATAGAAAGAGTAAGAAGGTTATTTATTGTGATATACGGTATATTGCAAGCTTTTTCCATAGTTTTCTTGTAAACTGTGTAGCTTTTGTCATATACCAAGTAGTTTTACTTATTATATTGCTATAACCCATAAATGTAGTGTTTTTGAATGATTTTAGCTAGTTTATCATGTGATATATAGTTTGTTTTTCTTCCTACAAATTGAAGCCATAAATTCCTCTTTTTAGAATAATTTGCCACCTATAAGTAGCTTACATTACATTAAGCTAATAAATAGAAGAGTAAGAGGTTAATTTATTGGATATACGTATTATTGCAAGCGTTTTTTTTCATAGTTCTTGTAAACTGTAGCGTTAGTGTTATATATACAAGTAGTTTTACTTATCATATTGCTATAAACCCATAATATGTAGTGTTTTTCAATGATGCTAGTTTAAATTTCCTTTTCGGTGATATATAGTATTGTTTTTCCTACAATTTAGATATAAAATCTTTTTTTTTTAATTAATTTGCACTATAAGTAGCTTATATACATTAAGCTATTTAAATAGAAGAGTAAGAGGTTAGTTATTGTGGTATACGGTTTTATTGCAGCGTGTTTCATAGTTTTCTTCTTCGAAACTGTAGCGTTATTGTATATATACAAGTAGTTTTACTTATTATATTGCATAAACCCATAAACTGTAGTGTTTTAATGCTTTTTAGTAGTTTCAGTGATATAATAGCTGTTTCCTACAAATTGAAGTATCCCCATCCTTTTTTTAGAATAATAATTTTCAAGTGCCCTATAAGTAGGCTATAGTAACATTAACTAGTAAATAGAAGAGTATAGGTTATTTATTGTTGATATAACGGTATATTGCAAGCCAGTTTGCATAGTTTCTTGTAAACTGTAGCGTTATTGTATATATAGATACAAGTAGTTTTACTTTCAATTGCTATAAAACCCCATAAAATGTAGGGTTTTCATGATATTCGCTATTTATCGGTGATATATACTGTTTTCCTTACAAATTGAAGTATAAAATCCTCTTTTTAGAATACAATATTGCACCTATAAGTATCTTACCTTACATTAAGCTATTAAATAGAAGAGTAAGAGGTTATTTATTGTGAATAACGGTATATTGTGCAAGCGTTTTTCATAGTTTTCTTCTAAACTGTAGCGTTATTGTATTATACAGTAGTTTTTACTTATTATATTGCTATAAACCCTAAAATGTAGTGTTTTGAATGATTTTGTAAGCTAGTTACAGTGATATATAGCTGTTCCCTACAAATTAAAGTAAAAAAATCCTCTTTTTAGATAATTTGCAGCACCTATAAGTAGCTTACATTACATTAAAGCTATTAAATAAAGAGTAGAGGTTATTTATTGTGTATAAACGGTATATTTGCAGCGTTTTTTCCATAGTTTCTTGTAAAACTGTAGGCGTTATTGTATATATACAAGTAGTTTTACTTATCATATTGCTATAAACCCATAATATGTAGTGTTTTCAATGATGCTAGTAATCGATGATATATAGTTGTTTTCCTACAAATTTAGATATAAAATCTTTTTTTTTTAATAATTTGCACCTATAAGTAGCTTATATTACATTAAGCTATTAAATAGAAGAGTAAGAGGTTATTTATTGTGGTATAACGGTATATTGCAAGCGTTTTTCATAGTTTCTTCTAAACTGTAGCGTTATTGATATATAAAAGTATTTTTACTTATCATATTGCTATAAACCCATAAAATGTAGTGTTTTCAATGATATTAGTTATTTATCGGTGATATATAGCTGTTTTCCTACAAATTGAAGTATAAAATCCTCTTTTTAGAATAATTTGCACCTATTAGTAGCTTACATTACATTAAGCTATTAAATAGAAGAGTAATAGGGTATTTATTGTGATATAACGGTATATTGCAAGCGTTTTTCATAGTTTCTTGTAAACTGATGTAGCGTTATTGATTATACAAGTAAGTTTACTTATCATATTGCTATAAACCCATAAAATGTAGTGTTTTCAATAATATTAGCTATTTATCGGTGATATATAGCTGTTTTCCTACAAATTGAAATATATAATCCTTTTTAAGAATAATTTGCAACCTATAAGTAAGCCTACATTACATTAGTATTAATTAAAGAGTAAGAGGTTATTTATTGTGATAAACGGTATATAGCAAGCGTTTTTCATAGTTTCTTGTAATTACGTAAAGCGTTTAATTATTATCTATATACAAGTAGTTTTACTTATCATATTGCTATAAACCATAAAATTAGTGTTTTCAATGATATTAGCTATTTATCGGTGATATATAGCTGTTTTCCTACAATTGAAGTATACCATCCTTTTTTAGAATATTTGCCCCTCTAAGTACCTTACATTACATTAAGCTAGTAAATAGAAGAGTAAGAGGTTATTATTGTGATATAACGGTATAATTGCAAGCGTTTTTCATAGTTTCTTCATAACTGTAGCGTTATTGTATATTCAAGTATTTTACTGATTATATTGCTATAAACCCATAAAATGTAGTGTTTTCAATGATTTTAGCTAGTTTATCAGTGATATATAGCTGTTTTCCTACAAATTGAAGTATAAAATCCTTTTTTTTGAATAATTTGCACCATAAGTAGCTTTCATTTAAAATTTAAACTAATAAAAAGAAGAGTAAAAGGGAAAATTAAATTTTGATATAACGGGAATTGCAAAAAGGTTTTTTTAAGTTTTTTTTGTAAACTGTAGCGTTATTTTTTATTTTACAGTAGTTTTTTAAATTTTTTTAGCTATAAAAAACCCCTTTAAAAAGTAGTGTTTTCAATGATATTAGCTATTTAAACGGTGATATATAGCTTTTTTTTCCCCACAAATTTTTAAGGGAAAAAATCCCCTTTTTTGAATAATTTGCACCTATAGTAGCTTACATTTTCATTGCTAATAGATAAAGAGTAAGAGGAAAAATTATTGTGATATAAAAGTATATTCCCAAACGGGTTTTTTTTAGGGTTTCCCCTTTTAAACTGTAGCGTTATTTTATATTACAAGGGAGTTTTTAAATTTTTATATAGCCCATAAACCCTAAAATGTAAGGTTTTTTTTTTTTTTTTTTTTTTTTCAAGATATTTTGCTATTTATCGGTGATATATAGCTGTTTTTTCCCACAAAATTTAAGTATAAAATCCCCTTTTTAGAAAAATTCACCTTTTTGTAGCTTTCATTACATTAAGCTATTAAATAGAAGAGGAATAGGGATTTATTGTAATAACGGTATAAAAGCAAGCGTTTTTCATAGTTTCTTGTAAAATGTAGCTTTTTGTATAAAATACCCAAGTATTTTACTTATCATATTTCTATAAACCCATAAAATGTGTGTTTTTTAAAAGATATTAGCATTTTTTCGGGTGATATATAGCTGTTTTCCTACAAATTGAAGTTTTCAAAAACCCCCTTTTTTGAATAATTTTCACCTATAAATTGCCCTTCATTACATTAAGCTATTAAAAAAGAAGAGTAAGAGGTTATTTATTGTTATATAAAAGGGATTTTAGCAAGCGTTTTTTCATAGTTTTTTTGTAAAATGTAGCGTTTTTTTTTATATATTTCAAGTAGTTTTTTTTATCAGATTGCTATAAACCCCTAAAATGGGAGTGTTTTTAAAGATTTTTAGCTATTTACGTTTAATATTGCTGTTTTCCCCACAAATTGGAAATATAAAAACCCCTTTTTTGAAAAAGGGGCACCTTAAATAGCTTCATTACATTAAGCATTTAAAAAAAAAAGAGTAAAGGTTTTTATTGTGAAAATAACGGTATATTTCTTTCGTTTTTCATAGGGTTTTTTCTAAACTGTAGCGTTATTGTATATATAAGTAGTTTTTACTTATTATATTGTTTTAAAACCCTAAAATGTAGTGTTTTTAATGATATTAGCTATTTATCGGTGATATATAGCTGTTTTTCCCCACAAATTTAAGTATAAAATCCTCTTTTTAGAATAATTTGCACCTATAGAGCTTTCATTACATTAACTATTAAATAGAAAGGTTAAAAGGTTATTTTAAAGGGTATAAAAGGTATATTGCAAGCGTTTTTCATAGTTTCTTCCCAAACGTAGCGTTTTTTGTATATATACAAGTATTTTACTTATTATATTGCTAAAAAAACCCAAAAATGTAGTGTTTTTTAATGATATTTTGCTTTTATCGGTGATAATAGCGTTTTTCCCCACAAATTGAAGTATACCCATCCTTTTTTTAGAATAAATTTTTCCCCTTTTAATCCTTACATTACATTAAGCTAGTAAAAAAGAAGGGGTAAGGGTTATTTATTTTGATATAACGGGATATTGCAAGCGTTTTTCATAGTTTTTTTTCAAACCGTAGGGGTTTTTTTGTATATTACAAAGTTTTACTGATTAATTTCTATAAACCCAAAAAAAATGTAGTGTTTTTTAATGATTTTAGCTAGTTTTTCAGTGATAATAGCTGGGTTTTTTACAAATTAAGTATAAAAAACCTCTTTTTAAATAATTTGCCCCCTATAAATAGCTTACATTACATTAAGCTATTAAAAAAAGAGTAAAAGGTTATTTATTGTGATATAACGGTAATTGCGCGTTTTTCATAATTTTTTTAAAAGTAGCGTTATTGATATATTCAAAGGGAGTTTTACCCTTTTTATAAATTTTTTTTAAACCCCCTTAAAAAATTTTTTTTTTCCCAAAGATTTTAGCCCATTTTTCGGGAATATAAAACTGTTTTTTACAAATTGGAAATAAAAATCCTTTTTTTAGAAAAAATTTTCCCCTTAAATACCCTTTCATTACATTAAACTATAAATAGAAGAGTGGGGGAAATTTTTGTGATATAACGGTATATTTTCAAGCGTTTTTTTATAGTTTCTTGTTTAAAATGTAGCGTTTTTTGAAAATATTCAAGGGAGTTTTACTTATTTTTTTTTGCTATAAACCCTAAAATGTTTTGGGGGTTTTTTAATGATTTTTTGCCCATTACCGGGGATAATAGCTTTTTTCCTAAAAAATGAAGGGATTTAAAAACCTTTTTTTTGAATAATTTTTAAAGATAAAAGCTTACCTTACATTAAGCTAATTTAAATAAGAGTAAGGGTTATTTTTGGGATTAAAGGTTTTATTGCAAACGTTTTTTTTAATTTCCCTTTTAAAATTTTAAGGGTTTTTTATATATACAAGTAGTTTTACTTATAATTGCAAAAAACCCTAAAATGTGTGTTTTCAATGATTTTTTGGCCCATTTTTCGTGATTTTATACTTTTTCCTACAAATTGGGAAATATAAAAAACCTCTTTTTTAAAAAAAATTTGCACCTATAAGTAGCTTTCATTCCCTTTAAACTAATTTAAAAGAAAGAAAAATAAGAGGAAAATTTTTGTGATAAACGGTATATTGCAAGCGTTTTTCAAAAGTTTTTTTTAAACTGTAGCGGGTTTTTTTATTTATACAAATAGTTTTACTTATTAAATTGCTATAAAACCCCTAAAATTGGGGAGTGTTTTAATTATTTTAAATATTTTTCGTGATATATAGCTGTTTTCCCCACAAATTCAAAATAAAAAATCCTTTTTTTTGAAAAAATTTTCACCTATAATACTTCATTACATTAAAACTATTAAAAAAAAGAGTAAAGGGTTTTTTATTGTGAATAAAAAGGGGGTATTCAAGCGTTTTTCATAATTTTTTGTAAAAATGTAGCGTTATTGTATATTACAAAATAAATTTTTCTTAAACATATTGCATAAACCCATAAAATGTAGTGTTTTTAATGAATTGCTATTTAAAAGGTGATAAAATGGGTTTTTTTCCCACAAATTTAATATAAAATCCCTTTTTTTGAAAAATTTTTACCTAAAAGTAGCTTTTTTACTTAAAACTATTAAATAGAAGGTTTGGGGGTTATTTATTTTGGTTAAAGGTATATTTCAACGTTTTTTATAGTTTCTTTTAAATGTAGCGTTATTGTTTATATACAAGTATTTTACTTATTATAAATTTCTATAAAAACCCCTAAAATTTTGTTTTTTTTCAATGATTTTGCTATTTTTGATGATATAGAGCTGTTTTCCTACAAATTGAAGTATAAAATCCTCTTTTTAGAATAATTTGCACCTATTAGTAGCTTACATTACATTAAGCTATTAAATAGAAGAGTAATAGGGTATTTATTGTGATATAACGGTATATTGCAAGCGTTTTTCATAGTTTCTTGTAAACTGTAGCGTTATTGTATATATACAAGTAAGTTTACTTATCATATTGCTATAAACCCATAAAATGTAGTGTTTTCAATAATATTAGCTATTTATCGGTGATATATAGCTGTTTTCCTACAAATCGAAGTATAAAATCCTCTTTTTAGAATAATTTGCACCTATAAGTAGCTTACATAACATTAGGCTATTAAATAGAAGAGTAAGAGGTTATTTATTGTGATATAACGGTATATTGCAAGCGTTTTTCATAGTTTCTTCTAAACTGTAGCGTTATTGTATATATACAAGTAGTTTTACTTATTATATTGCTATAAACCCATAAAATGTAGTGTTTTGAATGATTTTAGCTAGTTATCAGTGATATATAGCTGTTTTCCTACAAATTGAAGCATAAATTCCTCTTTTTAGAATAATTTGCACCTATAAGTAGCTTACATTACATTAAGCTATTAAATAGAAGAGTAAGAGGTTATTTATTGTGATATAACGGTATATTGCAAGCGTTTTTCATAGCTTCTTGTAAACTGTAGCGTTATTGTCTATATACAAGTAGTTTTACTTATCATATTGCTAAAACCCATATATGTAGTGTTTTTAATTGATATTAGCTAGTATATCAGTGTATTATAGCTATTTTCCTACAATTGAGTATAAAATCTTTTTTTTAAGATAATTTGCCCTATCAGTAGCTTACATTACATTAAGCTATTAAAATAGAAGAGTAGAGGTTATTTATTGTGATATAACGGTATATTGCAAGCGTTTTTCATAATTTCTTGTAAATGTAGCGTTATTGTATATATCAAGTAGTTTTTACTTATGATATTGCTATAACCCATAAAATTAGTGTTTTCAATGAAATTGGCTATTATCGTGATATATAGCTGTTTTCTACAAATGAAGTATAAAATTCTCTTTTTAGAATATTTGCACCTATAGTAGCTTACATTACATTAAGCTATTAAATAGAATGAGTAGAGGTTATTTATTGTGATATAACTCTATATTGCAAGCGTTTTTCATAGTTTCTTCTAAACTGTAGCGTTATTTTATATATACAAATGGTTTTTACTTATTATATTGCTATAAAGCCATAAATGAGTGTTTTCAATGATTTTAGCTAGTTATCAGTGATATATACTGTTTTCCTACAATTGAAGTATAAAACCTCTTTTTAGAATAATTTGCACCTATAAGTAGTTTTACATTACATTATAGCTAATAAATAGAAGAGTTAAGAGAAATTTATTGTGATATAACGGTATATTCCAAGCGTTTTTCATAGTTTCTTGTAAACTGTAGCGTTTATTGTCTATATACAAGTAGTTTTACTTATCATTTGCTATAACCCATATAATGTAGTGTTTCAATGATATTAGCTAGTTATCAGTGATATATAGCTGTTTTCCTACAAATTGAGGTATAAAATCTTGTTTTTAGAATAATTTGCACTATAAGTAGCTTACATAACATTAAGCTATTAAATAGAAGAGTTAGAGGTTTATATTGTGATATAACGGTTTATTGCAAGCGTTTTCATAGTTTCTTCTAAACTGTAGCGTTATTGTATATATACAGTATTTTACTTATATATTGCTATAAACCCATAAACTGTAGTTTTGAATATTTTAGCTAGTTATCATGATATATAGCTGTTTTCCTACAAATTGAAGTATCCCATCCTTTTTTTAGAATAATTTGCCCTATAAGTAGCTTATATAACATTAAGCTAGTAAATAGAAGAGTAAGAGGTTTATTATTGTGATATAACGGTATATTGCAAGCGTTTTTCATAGTTTCTTGTAAACTGTAGCGTTATTGTATATAATATATACAAGTAGTTTTTACTTATCAAATTGCTATAAACCCATAAAATGTAGTGTTTTCAATGATATTAGCTATTTATCGCGTGAATAATAACTGTTTTCCTACAAATTGAAGTATAAATCCTCTTTTTAGAATAATTTGCACCTAAAGTAGCTTACATTACATTAAGCTATTAAAAGAAGAGTAAGAGGTTATTTATTGTGACATAACGGTATATTGCAAGCGTTTTTTTCATAGTTTCTTCTAAACTGTAGCGTTATTGTATATATAAAGTAGTTTTACTTATTATATTGCTATAAACCCATAAAATGTAGTGTTTTGAATGATTTTAGCTTTATCAGTGATATATAGCTGTTTCCCTACAAATTAAAGTAAAAATCCTCTTTTTAGAATAATTTGCACCTATAAGTAGCTTACATTACATTAAGCTATTAAATAAAGAGTAAGAGGTTATTTATTGTGATATAACGGTTATATAGCAAGCGTTTTTTCATAGTTTCTTGTAAACTGTAGCGTTATTGTATATATACAGTTTTACTTATCATATTGCTATAAAACCATAAATGTAGTGTTTTTCAATGATTTAGCTATTTTACGGTGATATATAGCTGTTTTCCTACAAATCGAAGTATAAAATCCTCTTTTTAGAATAATTTGCACATATAAGTAGCTTACATAACATTAAGCTATTAAATAGAAGAGTAAGAGGTTATTTATTGTGATATAACGGTATATTGCAAGCGTTTTTCATAGTTTCTTCTAAACTGTAGCGTTATTGTATATATACAAGTAGTTTTACTTATTATATTGCTATAAACCCATAAAATGTAGTGTTTTGAATGATTTTAGCTAGTTATCAGTGATATATAGCTGTTTTCCTACAAATTGAAGCATAAATTCCTCTTTTTAGAATAATTTGCACCTATAAGTAGCTTACATTACATTAAGCTATTAAATAGAAGAGTAAGAGGTTATTTATTGTGATATAACGGTATATTGCAAGCGTTTTTCATAGCTTCTTGTAAACTGTAGCGTTATTGTCTTAACAAAAAAGTTTTACTTATCATATTGCTATAAACCCCCCCTAAATTTTAGTGTTTTGAATGAGATTAGCTAGTTATCAGTGATATTAGCTATTTTCCCACAAATTGAGGGATAAAAAACTTTTTTTTTTTGAAAAATTTGCACCTAATTTAGGGAGCTTAAAATTTCATTAAGCTATTAAATAGAAGAGTAAGAGGGTTTTTATTGTGTTAACGGGATATTGCAAACGTTTTTAAAAGTTTTTTTTGTAAAAAGTACTTAATTTTATATATACAAGTAGTTTTTCTTACAAAATTTCTTTTAAAAACCCATAAAAAAGTAGTGTTTTAAAAAATATTAGCTATTTGTCGGTGAAAATTTGCTGTTCTCCACTAATTGAAGTTAAAATCCCCTTTTTTTTGGGAAAAATTGCCCTATAAGACCTTACATTACATTAAAATTTAAAAAATGGGGAAAAGTAAGAGGTTATTTTTTGTGATATGGGTATATAAACCAAACGTTTTTTATAGTTTCTTTTTAAACCCGTAGCGTTTTTTGGGATATATACAAGTATTTTACTTATCAATTTCTATAAACCCATAAAAAGTAGGGGTTTTTTAATGATATTTTGCTATTTACTTTTATATATAGCGTTTTTTCCCACAAATTTAAGTTAAAATCCTCCTTTTTTGAATTTAATTTTCAAACCCATAATGCTTTTCATTACATTAAAATTAAATAAAAGAGTAAGAGGGGTTTTTTATTGTGGGAAAAACGGATATTTCCTTTCCCTTTTCATAGTTTTTTTTGTAAACTGTAGCGTTATTTTTATATTTTCCAAATAGTTTTTCTTTCGGTTTCTATAAAACCCCAAAAAAGTATTTTTTTCAATGAATTAAAAAATTTTTTCGGGGATATATAGTGTTTTTCCCACAAATTGAAGTATTTCAATCCTTTTTTTTTTGAATAATTTTTCACCTATTAAAACTTACAAATTTCTTATCCCAATAATAGAAGAGTAAGAGGTTATTTTTTTTGTATATAGCGGATATTGCAAACGTTTTTTCATAGGTTTTTTGAAACCCAGCGTTATTGGGATATATACAAGTGTTTTTCTTATAATATTTCTATTAAAAATATAAATTTTTTGTTTTTTAATGATATTAAACGGGTTTTCATGATTTTAAGGGTGTTTTTTCCCACAAAAATTTAGGGATAAAATCTTTTTTAGATAATTTTTACCCATAAGTGCTTACATTACATTAAAACCCATTAAATAAAAGTAAGGGAAATGTTTTTTTTTGATATAAAGGTTTTTATTTCAAGCCCTTTTTTATAGTTTTTTGTAAAAATGAAGGGGTATTGTATATAACAAGTAGTTTTTTCTTACAAATTTCTATTTAAAAAATAAAATGGAGTGTTTTCAAAGATATTAGCTTTTAAGGTGAATATAGCGGTTTTTCCCACAAATTTTAAAAATTGAAGTATAAAAACCTCTTTTTAGAATATTTCACCCATAAGTAGCTTACATTACATTAAGCTTTTTTAAAAAGAAGAGTAATAGGGATTTATTGTATATAACGGATATTGCAAGCGTTTTTTTTGTTTTTTGTAAAAACTGTAGCGTTTTTTGTATATATAAAGTAAGTTTACTTACATATTGCTATAAACCCATAAAAGTAGTGTTTTCAATGAATTTCTATTTATCGGTGATATTACTGGGGTTTTTCCCACAAATTTTAAATTAAAAAACCTTTTTAAAAATAATTTTTCACCTAAAGTAGCTTACATAAATAAAAACTATTTAAAAAAGAATTTGTTAGAGTTTTTATATTTTGATTAAAAGGGGTTTTTTGCAAGCGTTTTTTTATAGTTTCTTCTAAAAGTAGCGTTAGTTATATACAAGTAGTTTTACTTATTATATTGCTAAAAACCCCAAAAAAGTAGGTTTTGAAAAGATTTTGCTAGTTATCAGTGATTTTTGCTGTTTTTCCTTTCAAAATTTAAGTATAAAAAAACCTCTTTTAAGAATAATTTGCAAACCAAAAAGTAAAACTTACATTACATTAAATATTTAAAAGGGAAAAAGTAAGAGGTTTTTATTTTGTATAAAAGGGATATTTCAAGGTTTTTTATAGTTTCCTTTTAAAAATGTAGCGTTATTGTTTTATATACAAGTAAATTTTTACTTATTTTATTTCTATAAACCCATAAAAAAGTGTGTTTTCAATTTTATTTAAACTATTTTTTTATGGATATATAGCTGTTTTTTCCCACAAATTTAAGTATCCCATCCTTTTTTTTAAAAATTTGCCCCTATAAAATACTTACATTACATTTCTAAATAAATAGAGGAGTAAAAAGGTTTTTTATTGGGGATTTTAACGGTATAAATTTCAAGCGTTTTTTTATAGTTTTTTGTAAACCCCGTAGCGTTATTGTATATATATACAAGTATTTTTCTTATCATATTTCTATAAACCCATAAAATGTAGTGTTTTCAATGATATTAGCTATTTTCGGCGATATTAGCCCGTTTTCCCCAAAAAATTGGGAAATAAAAAATCCCTTTTTGAATAATTTGCACCTATAAGTTTCTTACATTAAAATTAAACTATTAAAAAGAAAAGTAAAAGGTTATTTATTGTGATATAAGGATATTGGCCCGCGTTTTTTAAGCTTTGTAAACTCTAGCGTTATTTTTAATAAATATTTTACTTATCATATTTCTATAAACCAAAAAAATGTAGTGTTTTTAATGGAAAAGCTATTTTACGGTGATATATAGGGTGTTTTCCCACAAATTTAAGTATAAAAACCTTTTTTTTAGAATTTTTGCACCTATAAAAATTTGCTTACATTACATTAACTAATAAAAAGGAAGAGTAAGAGGTTTTTTATTTTGATATAAAGGTATATTGCCAAACGTTTTTCATAATTTCTTTTAAAAACTGTAGCGTTTTTTGTATATATACAAGTAGTTTTTCTTATCAATTTTTTAAACCCCTTTAAAAAGGGAGGGGTTTTAAAAGATAAAAGCTTTTTTATCGGTGATATATAGCTGTTTTTTTACAAAATTTAAGTATAAAATCCTCTTTTAGAATTTTAATTTTCACCTTAAAATAGCCTTTACATTACATTATCCAAAAAATAGAAAAGTAAAAAGGGTTTTTTATTGTGATATAGCGGTAATTTTTGCAAAACGGGTTTTTCATAGTTTCTGGGAAAAAGTAGCTTTTGTTTTATTTCAAGTAGTTTTAAATTATCATATTGCTAAAAAACCTATAAAAATTTTGTGTTTCAAAGATATTAGCTATTTTTCCCCGGGGATTTTAAGCTTTTTTCCTACTAATTGAAAATATAAATCCTTTTTTTTGAATAATTTTTCACCTATAAATACCTTAATTACATTAAAATTAAAAAATGGAAGAGTAAGAGGTTTTTTTTTTTGTGATATAAAGGTTTTATAGCAAACGTTTTTTTATAGTTTTTTGTAAACTGTAGCGGTTTTTTGTATATATTTCAAGTGTTTTACTTATCAGATTGCTATAAAACCCCCTAAAAAAAGTGTTTTTAAAATATTTGCTATTTAAACGGGATATATAGCTGTTTTCCTACAAAATTTAAGTAAAAAATCCTCTTTTTAGAATTAATTTTCAAAACCCATAAGTTTCTTTCATTACCTTAACTCTTAAATAAAAAAATAAGAGGTTATTTTTTGTGATATAAAAGGTATATTTTCTTGCCATTTTCATAGTTTCTTGTAAACTGTAGCGTTATTGGGATTATACAAGTAGTTTTATTATCAGATTTTCTAAAACCCATAAAAAGTAGTGTTTTCAAAAGTATTAAAAATTTACGGTGATATATAGCTGTTTTTTCCCACCAAAATTTAAGTATACAATCCTTTTTTTTGAATAATTTGCACCTAAAGTAGCTTACATTACATTATCCTAATAAATAGAAGAGTAAGGGGGGTTATTTTTTGTGATATAGCGGTATATTGCAAGCGTTTTTTCAAGTTTCTTTTTAAAAGTGCGTTATTGGGATATTTCCAAAAAGTTTTTTCCCTTTCAAAATTGGGTAAAAACCTATAAAAGTAGTGTTTTTTAAAGATATTAGCTAGTTTTCCCGTGATAAAAAGCTGTTTTTTCCCAAAATTGAGGTATAAAATTTTTTTTTTTAGAATTTAAATTTTTACTTAAGTACTTTAAAATTTTCATTAAGGTATTAAAAAGAAGCTTTAAAAAGTTTAAATTTTTTTTTGATAAACGGTATATTGCAAGCGTTTTTTATTTGTTTTTTTGGGAAAAAGTAGCGTTTTGGGGGATATACAAGGTTTTGTTTTTACTTTTCAATTGCTATAAAAACCCCTAAAATGTGTGTTTTCAATGAATTAGCTATTTATCGGGGAATATAGCTGTTTCCTACAAATCACAAAAAATTTAAGTAAAAATCCCCTTTTTGAATAATTTGCACCTATAAGTAGCTTTCTTACATTAAGTATTTAAAAAGAAGAGAAAAGGGTATTTATTTTGATATAAAGGTATTGGGAAACGTTTTTTTAAGTTTTTTGTAAACTGTACGTTATTGTATATATACAAGTAAGTTTTTTTTTTTATCTATTGCTATAAAACCCCTAAAATGGTGTTTTTAAAAGAAAATTACTATTTATCGGTGATATTAAGTTTTTTTTCCCAACAAATTGAAAAAATAAAATCCTTTTTAAGAAAAATTTTTCAACCTATAAGTAGCTTTCATAACAAAAAGCTATTAAAAGAATAGTTTGAGGTTATATATTGTGATATAACGGTTTATTGCAAGCGTTTTTCATAGTTTTTTTTTTTAAACTGTGCGTTATTTTATATTTTTACAAGTAGTTTTACTTATTTTTATTTCTATAAACCCTTAAAAGTAGTTTTTGAATGATTTTAGTAGTTATCCCGTGATATATAGCTGTTTTTTCCCACAAATTTAAGTATAAAATCCTCTTTTTTAAAATAATTTTTCACCTATAAATAGCTTACATACATTTAAACTATTTAAAAAAGAAAAAGTAAGAGGTTATTTTTTTGTGATTATAACGGTTTTATTGCAAAACGTTTTTTTATAGTTTTTTTTCTAAACTGTAAACGTTATTGGGAATATCCAAAATAATTTTACTTAATTTTTATTGCTATAAAAACCCCTAAAAAGTAAATGTTTTCAATGATATTAAACTTTTATCGGTGATATATACTGTTTTTTTTACAAATTGAAGTATCCCATCCTTTTTTTTGAATAATTTGCCCCTATAATTTGCTTACATTACATTAACTAGTAAATAGGGAAAAGTAAAAGGTTAAATTTTTTGTGATATAACGGTTATTGCAAGCGTTTTTTCCCTAGTTTTTTTTGTAAAAAATGAAACGTTATTTTAATAAATACAAGTAGTTTTACTTTCATATTTCTAAAACCCATTAAAAAAAAGTTTTTCAAAAGATATTTAAACTATTTACGGCGATTTTATAGCTGGGTTTTTCCCACAAATTGGAAATATAAAAACCTCTTTTTTTTAAAAAATTTTTCACCCTTTTTAAAATTTTTTTTCATTACATTAAGCTATTTAAAAAGAAGAGTAAAAGGTTATTTATTGGATATAACGGGATATTGCAAACGTTTTTTTTATAGTCTTTTAAAAGTGCGTTATTTTTTATACAATAGTTTTACTAATTATATTCTATAAACCCATAAAAGTAGGTTTTCAATGATTTTTCCCATTATCAGTTTATATACTGTTTTTTTTACAAATGAGTATAAAATCCCCTTTTTTTTAATAATTTGCACCTATAAGTAGCTACATTACATTAAGCTATTAAAAAGAAGAGTAAGAGGGTTTTTTTTGTGATATAAGGTATATTGCAAACGTTTTTATAGTTTCTTTAAACTGTAGCCTTATTGTTATATAAAAATATTTTTACTTATCATATTTCCCATAAACCCATAAATTAGGTTTTCAAAGAATTAGCTATTTATCGGTGTATATGCGTTTTCCTTTTTAAATGGTATAAAATCCTCTTTTTAGAATAATTTGCACCTATAATTTCTTTCTTTACATTAAGCTAAAAAATAAAGAGTAGAGGTATTTATTTTTGGGGGTATAACGGTTTATTGCAACGTTTTTCATAGTTTTTGTAAACTATAGCGTTATTGTATAATACAAATATTTTACTTAGATATTGCTATAAACCCTAAAAATGTCTGTTTTCAATGATATTTGGGTAATTAGGGGAATATAGCTGTTTTCCTACAAATTGAAGTAAAAATCCCTTTTTTGAATAATTTTTCACCCCATAAGAGCTTTCTTCTTAAGCTATTAAATAAAAAGGTTTTTTATTGTGATTTTAAGGGATATTTTTTCAAGCGTTTTTTTATAGTTTCTTATAAACGTAGCGTTATTTTTATTTTTACAAAAAGTTTTATTATTATATTGCTATAAAACCTAAAAAGTGTTTTCAAAGATTTTCTAGTTATCAGTGAAATTTTAGCTGTTTTCCTACAAATTTAAGTATAAAACCTTTTTTAGAATAATTTTCCCTATAAGTACTTTCATTAATTAACTAAAAAAAATTTAAAAGTAAGAGGAAATTTATTGTGAAAAAACGGTATATTCCCGGCGTTTTTTTTTGTTTCTTGTAAACTGTGCTTTTTTGTCTATATACAAGTATTTTCTTATCATATTGCTATAAACCCATATAATGTAGTGTTTTTAAAAGATATTAGCTAGTTATCATGATTATAGCTGTTTTTTCCCCACAAAAATTGAGGTATAAATCTTTTTTTTAAAAAAATTTTCACCTATAAGTAGCTTTCATTACATTAAGCTATTAAATAGAAGAGTAAGAGGTTATTTTTTGTTTATATAACGGGTTTTTTGCAAGCGTTTTTCATAGCTTCTTGTAAAAATGTAGCGTTATTGTATAATACAAGTATTTTTTCTGATTATATGCTATAAACCCATAAAAAGTAGTGTTTTCAATGATTTTAGCTAGTTATCAGTGATATATAGTGTTTTCCTACAAATTGAGTGTAAAATCCTTTTTTAGAATAATTTGCACCTATAAGAGCTTACATTACATTAGCTATTAAATAGAAGAGTAGGAGGAAATTTTTGTGATATAACGGTATATTGCAAGCGTTTTTCATAGTTCTTGTAAACTGTAGCGTTATTGTATGTATACAAGTAGTTTTACTTATCATATTGCTAAAACACCATAAAATTAGTGTTTTCAATGATATTAGCTATTTATCGGTGATATATAGTTGTTTTTTCCCACAAATTGGAAGTATAAATCCTCTTTAAAATAATTTGCACCTATAAGTAGCTTACATTTCATTAAGCTATTAAATAGAAGAGTAAGAGGTTATTTATTGTGAGATAAACGGTTATATTTTCTTGCGTTTTCATAGTTTTTTCTAAACTGTAGCGTTATAGTATATACACAAGTAGTGTTATTTATTAAAATTGCTATAAAACCCATAAAATGTAGTGTTTTCAATGATTTTAGCTAAATTGTCAGTGATATATAGCTGTTTTCCTACAAATGGGAAATA
>JACEEZ010007239.1:2500-29960 GCA_016584305.1 Chionoecetes opilio
GCAACGCCATCACTTGTTTAAAACACATGTCATTAAAAAATAAAAGAGAATCTTTAACAGCAAGGTAAGTATTTTGGAATACTTTTTTTTAAAAACCATGTTGGGGTTTCATTGTTTTGGAAGTTTTGTTTGTGCAAAATCATAGTTTTGCCAGGGGTAATTTGAAAAAAGGGTTTTAAAATCGAATGAGCGGGGGTAAAAATTTAAAAAATTTTGTTACATTTTTTCTTAGCAAATGAAAAGAATCCTTAACTGTAAAAATTTTGGATGAAACTGGGTAGTATTGGTACAAAAATTTGGGCTAGTTGTAATTGAAGGTGCCCAGTGCCGACAAAAAGGGGCGAAGGGGGAATTTTTGGGGTTTTTAGTACTTAGGGGGGCCGAAAATACACCAGGTTAAAAGGGGAGACTAAGATTAAAATTTAAAAGGGTTTCATCTTTTTTTTATCAGACTTAGTTTCCTAGGAAATTTTTTTTAATCTATTTCTGTTTTAAGAGTGTTTGGAATACATCATGGGAAATTTTTAGTAAATTTGGAGGCCGTCTAGTATTTTGTTCAGGAATCCCAGCTAAATTAAAACCCCTCATGTACAGACCTATGTTGGTCCCTTTGAAATTTTTAAAATCCCAAAACCATGTACCCTTGTTTCACGACTACCTGAATTCCCAAACCCACCCCAATTTTAAATTATTTTTGAGACGAAACAATAAAAAATTACCTTTTTTTTAGATTTTGCATTACAAAATCGGGTAATTCATTTCACCTACCATTTACAGAAAACCCACTTTCAAGCAAAAAAAAATTTTTTTTCCAACACCCCCGCCCAATTTAAAAAAATTTGATCCTCACCTGGTTACAGGGGGGTACAAAATTTTCTCTTTATACACCAATTTTTACTTTAAAATTAGAGTACTTTCGACACACTCTTAAAATAAATGGTTTTTCCCCTGCATTCATTAAAACCCCCACATTTGGGAAAAAGTTAAAAAAACTACACTCACCCCCCCCCCCTAATTTATCCGCTCATAAAGCCGTTGTGTATTTTAAATTCCCTTCATGTAAAAAATCTTTTTTTCCCTCCCAAAAAAAAGCTCAACTCCTGCTTTGGCAAGTTATCCACAAATCCGCTTAGAGTGTATTCAAGCCCCCTTATAGCTAGCCATTGTTTTAAATCAAGGGGAGGGAAACCCTATGCCCTGCGTTCCTCAGGGTACCCCTTTAAGGGCATAGCTGTAACGCTGCTTATATTTGGGAGACCAAGCCCCCCAACCTCACCCCTAGATCGCGGAGCATCGGGGACTGTCCACAGGACGGCAAACCCCTGGTCCCAAACCCCCATTTTCAGCCTTCGGGACATTCCGAAGCCCCGGCCCCAAAATCAAATCAAACTTTAAAATATTACACACAAGCTCCCACGACCCACCCGGGTTTGGGTATGTGAGAGCCCCTCCCCACCCCCACAAACCGCTCTCGCGCCAGGGCAAACCCCACCCCCCCCCCTGTGCTTTTAGCCTGGGGAATCACCACACTCCACTCGATGTTGATTGGTATGTTGTATTTTTTATTTTTTTACTGTTTTTTAATTTTTTCTCTTATTTTTTTATATTTTTGGTTAGGGATTTTAAATGGCAAATATTTTATAACTTGTAATTTTCATTTTTAACAAAAAAATTTTGATCCCATTTTAGGGTGATGATGGGGTTATGTTTAGCCGAAACGTTCGAATAAAAAACAAGATGTTTCTCCCCGGTGGTTTATATTTCATTAATATTAATATATATATACTGTATATTTTTTTTTTTTATATACTATAATATAAAATATATTAAAAATAATATATACATATATACATTATCATTATTTATAATAATAATATATATTTTATATATATATGTGTATATTTTATTATATATTATATATATATAAAAATAAAAAATATATATATATTGAGGGGGTTTCCCGCATTAGAAGGGCCGGGTCAGACCTTTGCCAAAAAACGATTTACAGTGTATATCACTTATTAGGTCTTAACTTTCGTCTGGGGGTGGATGAGTGTCCTGTTTTTTTTTTTTTTTTTTTTTTAGTTAAATATGATTTAAAGATTTAATTTTTTTTATATTTTCTACTACTATAGTAGTTTTAATATACTCCTACTACTACTAGAGGGAACTATGAGCGGGCCCCTTTAAACCAACGCACGTTTTTTTTCACCATTTTTTCCACTTTTTGTTATTGTTAAATTGTTATTTTTGTTTTTTGTTCCAAAATTTAAAGAATTACCATTTTTGTGCGTATTAAAAAAAAAACACTCAAAACTTCGGTGAACTTCCCGAAACCCAAAAACAGTATGCCATAACTATGCAAAAATTGGGAGTGAATATCACGATCTCGAAAATTTTTTTTAGGCCCCGTGATTGGATTTCCCACCAGTTATTTTGAGAAAAATATTGTCTAGCATAATTAAAAGAAAATTATGGGTTTCGAAGTTCGCCAAACTTGGGAAAAGCTGTTTTCTCACTTTTTTAGTTGGCGCGACGTGCCTTCTAATGCGGGGACGCTCATATATAAATATATCATATATAAATATATAAATATTAAATATATGATTATAATAAATATATATTATATATAAATTATTGAATATATATACTGCAGTTAGATTTACAGTCCACACATAGTGAGCTGTGCAATAAAACCATAATATTGAAATGATGCTCACTATATACTTAACACACGGGCTACTTTGGAATTTAGTTTTGGATAGAGGTGATACATACTACTAGCATGAACACAATTGTTGTTTTGGGATAGAGACCTTTTGCAGAAGCCATCAGCATATGTAGTGCCATTTCATTTAAAATATCAGAGGGCTCTTGAAATAGGTACAGCTCCATCATCAGAAAACATTGTTGTTTCTTAGTTTATAACAAAAACTAACTATTCTACTCGGAAGTTATGGCGCAGTAATACAACCGAACAAGCTTACCCGCAAGTAGGCTACCTTTTTTTCTCATTATGAAGTTGTGTAAAATAATGATAAGGGTAATTGTACATAGGGTCAGTGTGGTGAGTGTTTGAGGGTGAAGGTCAGGTGTGAGGTGTAGACAGGTGGATTGTTGTCTCATGTGGTAAAAAATATGCCTACTGTAAGATGTAACTCAAGTGCATAAACCTTCGTATCAAAATACTATCCTTCACTCCAATCACTTTTGCATCTCCAGACCTTAGCAGGTTTTATACTCACATAAGCAATGAACTAGTTTGCAATTGGCATAAACAGCCGCGTTGAGCCTGGAAAATGTTTGGAGCACTCCAGTAACAGTGGATGTGGTGGTAATTGATAAGCATTCACAATCCTATTTCTTTAATGTTAAGAACTAGAACAAATTAGCAATACACAAGAAAGACAGTGTCTCAAGAAGCGTTACCACGTATCTCACTCGGAAACTGATCATCGACACCTTTAGCCCCTTCACGTATCCTTGCCAGACTTATACTTGTCACACGAAATCTGTACAAGGTCGCATCTTTGTTTCCTGAAATTGCGCATCTTGTTCTTAATTCAACGGTTTTTCTTCATAAACCACTCTCCTCCAGGCCCTTGTAACGGCTGTACTCATGTCTCGATATCCTTGGATAAAAAGCCACCTATCCCACCTCCGGAATATTTCGTGATGCTGGATGAGCATCGGGATGGATTGGTGATACTACATATGATATGCGCGCGACGAGCTTGCTGTAGGCCGAGGAAGGAGTTGTAAGGACCCGCCTCTTATACTAATACTGTACGTTCTGGCCTGTAAGTTGAGGAAGAAGGTTCTACAATTTTTTTTAATGGTAAATCTACATACAATTAGGCGAATCCAAGTGCTCTCTTAGAGGAACTAGGTGAAGTGACTTTGCGAGGACACGCTATAACAGACTTGTCGAATGACGTGTTCACACAGACGTTACAAGCAGCACATTTAGTATATCCACAATGCACTGGTGACGAGGGACGCTCTGGTCAGGTGGGAGGCACCAAGGCCCACTGGACGGGAGTCAACCTCTTTGACGAAAGCTGCGCATTGGAGCGAGCTTCTGCGGAGTTGGTCGTCACTCATAGAACGAACCAGCGTTCGAGGCAGATTACCACCGCCGCGTAAGCTAGTTTCTTTCACATTCTCTGTTCTGTTAGGGAAGGTAATTATATTTTTTTTATCTAGATATTCATGTTTCACTTACATATCGAATATCTTTAAAATTAGTATGTTGCCTTTTTCCAGCCCGAAACACATTGGTAATGCATGGTGAAAGCCGACAACCAGCATCCACACACCACGAACTAGTCCCCTCACACCGACAAGGAGACTGTCGGGACGGCTAACCCTGCGATGCAAGAGGACGGTGCTGGAGGGTCTTGGCTCATGACTATAGGCTGCAAGACTCTCGAGAGGTTCAACGCCGCGCTTGGCCTGAGGGCTTCTGGCTGCTGAGTGAGAACTGAGTTTCTTCTTTATCCTGAGTTTCCTTGCTTTGTCATCCTCCACTAAGACTGATAGCTTGGTTGTCCCCCGCAAAGCTCGGGTTATGGGGGGCAGCTAAACATAAGTGTCTTGGGCCGCCCAGGACAACGAGACTCGTGTCAGGAGGGCTGACGGGGACGCGTATGCAAGCAGGAACTTGTGCACGCAAGATAGTCGAGGATACACTCAGCTGGCAGAGCCACGCACCCACGCCATCGCAGGTTTAGTTCCTGTATCTGTCGTGAAACGTTTTTTAAGAAACATTTTCAATGATTACTGTTCCTGGCGATAAATTCAATAGGGGAAATAATCTGACACGTATATACCTTATCATACAAGAAATAATGTAATAATTCGGTGGACAAATGTATATCATAACCATGGAAATATTAGCTGAGGACTGACAACAGTTAATGAACACTTGACAATTAATGACACTAATTGAACACTTGTTTTCAAATAAGCTATTTGTGTGAACATCGTTCTAGAGACATGATCAATGGACACTATAACTTTACTGTGGCTCATCTATCTCTCGTATTGCAGCTCTAATAAAACAATGTGCTTCGTTTGACTTCGCTACGGCTCATTCAAACATTGCAAGCTGCTTTATTATAAATTCTTTTATTCAATATCATAATTTGGACCATCTACAACAATCAGTTGTAATGCAGGGAGGATCTATAGACTAGAGTGGCTAAATATTGCATTAGGAAGGGAATGGATTAGGCTAAGTTGACATTGTATATGTCATTTATCTGTATATATGAGTATCAATTTTATCCTAACAGTAGTCTCTTTCCAGTGGCGATAACCAGAAATTTGAACAAGGTGGGGGGGGCAATATATAGTATATATATATATATATATATATATTATAATATATATAATATATATATATATTATATATATATATATATATCATATATACTCATATATCTAGCTAGCTAGATTAGTATATTCTGCGCATATATATATATATTATATATATATATATAGTATATAATATATATATACATATAATATATATATATATATATATCTATATATACTATATACCATATATATATATATAATATAGTATATATCCATATATATATAATATAGTATACCATATATATATATATACCATATATATATATATATATATATACCATATATATATATATACATATATATATATATATATAATAGTATATATATATATATATAATATATATAAATATATATATACATATATATATATATATAATATATTATATATATAATATACACATATATATATATATATAATATATTATATATATATATACCATAATTATATATATATAATATATTATATTATATATATATATATATTAATAATATATATCTATATAATTATAAATATATATATATATATATATATATATATAATATATATATATATATAAATATTATATATATATATAATATATATAAATATATATATAGTATAATATATATATATATATCATATATATATATATATAATATATTATATATATATACTATAATTATAATATATATATATATATATTTATATATATTATATTTATATATATATATATATAATATATATATACCATATATATATATATATATATAATATATTATATATATATATATATATATATATATATATATATACATAGTGGTGTATATATATATATATATATATATTATATATAATATATATATATATATATATACATAGTGTGTATAATATAATATATATATATATATTATATATATCTCTCTATCTCTCTCTATATCTCTCTCTCTCTCTCTCTCTCTCTATATATATATTATATATAATATATATATATATATATATATATATAATTAGTTTTTTTCTGCGCCAGGATTTTTGCAGCAGCGATCCCATATGTTCAGCTTGGGGATTCGGGTTAGGTTAATTATATAAAAAGGTTATATATACATCCATTGATACATACATATACATACATTATAAATTTGTTGGTGGCATATATGTACAACATAAATCTGGGGGATTTTAATAATCTGAAAAGTACTAATTTTGTTATTTTAGCAAACAGTCTTAAATCTTGTTAATTTATGTAATTTAGACGGCAAAATTTTACCCTAGCTTTCTATCAATCTATCTATCTATCTATCTATATATATCTATATCTATATCTATATCTATATCTATCTATATATATCTATATATATATATATATATATATATATATATATATCTATATCTATATCTATATCTATCTATCTATCTATCTATCTATCTATATATATATATATATTATATATATATATATTTTGGGGCCACCATTAGGGTAGCCCAAAAACATTGGACTATAAATTTTTCTAATAATATGCTGCTCCACAAGGCTGATTTGATTACATATGACTACAAGACCTTACATGCAAAAAATAGGAGAGATATGAGCATGTTTAGAGGTCCCAACAACTTACACATACAAATATTTTTTCAGCCTTATTATGTAACATGTATTACAATTAACACCAAATTTTTCATTGTTTACAGTTATTGATATACATAATGGCAACAACGAGGCGCTCACCAGACGTTTGCTCCTAGGCAAGGCTGAGAAGGATATATTGGGCTTTGGGCTGCCTACAAATGAAAATGTTCTCCGAAAATTCATGTTTCACCTTCAAGAAAATGGACTCACAGTCAGTGAAAGTGCTAAGGCCACAATAGATGCGACAGTTTTTATCTTGCATATTAGTCCTTGAGCCAGACCAAAAGTAATGCTCCGGCGGGGGGAGTAATTCTCATTATGATTTTCCATTAGACCAATGTCTCAAGTGTCAGAAAAGGTGTGATGGACATCTGAGAACGGTAGCTTAGTGCCCGGATGGACGCCATCTTTGAAACCACCCAGCTCGAAAATGCCCATTTGTGGGTACATTGTTGCACGTGTATCTGACTTCTATACTAGCTATCGATGTGCGGTTGACGACTAAATATACGTCCAATGTGTACCGTCTAAATAAAAAATAATATGAGCATTTTGTTATAGATTAATTATTATAAAAATCAATTATCGAAAAAAAATCATATATTTTTTCAATATTTTATTATTAGACTTGTACTTTTTTTAGTGAAACAACACTGGTATGATTTTTCCAAATTATGCATTTTGCTACAACCGTTTATCTGTCTATAAAAATAACTCAACAAGTACAACATATCATCCACCACGAGTTTACAACAAATATATGTAAAGAGGCATAAAATGACTTGAGGCCCGCCGCTGGCATTATCTATTCTGACGATAACGCAAGTTAGGAATGTCGTACGGAGAGGATTTTAACACCATGCGATATCTAATAAGCAGGCGGAAATTGTTACATAGGAAATCTGCACTTTGTGGCCATCTTGGATTTCAAAATGGCCGCCAATTATATTAATTATTCATTACTAGAGTTTGGAAAGACGTATGGAGCTGATTTTAAACACCATACGATGTATATTCCTAATAAGCATGCGGAGGTATCATTGAACATGTCATGTTTTAGTCAAATAACACCGGTATGATCTTCCAATTATACATTTTGCTAAACCGTTTTTCTGTCTATAAAGATTTTCAGCAATTTGGCCTGCATTATAATAGAGAACAACATATGCTATACATATACAGTGCACACAAAGTTAATCATCAGAGTCGCCATCAGAGTCATTGGCATCCTGAGCCACGATAGCATCATCCTGCACCATGTTGGAGCATCCCTGCAGCTTACACACACAGTGCACTTCAACCCATTCAGTATGCAGGAGCAATCTGACGGTCGAACACGTCCTTCTGCATGTGCATGAGATGAGATTCAAGACGACATCTGGAGCTGGTAGACCCGCCATCCATCGGATTTGAGCGAACCGCCATCATCGAGTTCCCAGCCATGTCCTGCTGATGGTGCTGGGACGTCTGGCAGGTTTTCAAGGCTGCGTCGCCAGATAGCCGCCTGATAGTTGGCCCTAAGCGTATGCTGCATCAAGGAGTCTTCACAAGGCGGCAATTGGTCCAGATTCGATCTGGCCCTTCTTTGCACAGAACATGTGATAACGGAGTGAATTAGCACCGACGATCTTCGTGTTCCTGGCGTACAGCTGACACGTGAAGGGCCTGAATGCTATTGAAGACGTCTGTTGGTACATTCCACGAAGATCCCAGATCTGTGAATGCTTGAAGATACAGATCATTCGCTTGCACAACTTCAAAGCCTTTATCTTTCCTTGGCTAGCCAGAGCACTAACAGCGTCACAACCCGCTCCATGCATGAAGCCCTGGCAATGCACTGCAAACTCCAGACCCCAATACCGCAGCCAACTTTGTTCAACTCAGCAGAACCATCGATAGTCAGCTCTTCATCAGACGAGGAACAAAGGTTCGAGTCAGACATGATTGACGTTGGAAGTTGGCTGCGGTATTGGGGTCTGGAGTTTGCAGTGCATTGCCAGGGCTTCATGCATGGAGCGGGTGTGACACTGTTAGTGCTCTGGCTAGCCAAGGAAAGATAAAGGCTTTGAAGCTTGTGCAGCGAATGATCTGTATCTTCAAGCATTCACAGATCTGGGATCTTCGTGGAATGTACCAACAGACTCTTCAATAGCATTCAGGCTTCACGTGTCAGCTGTACGCCAGGAACACGAAGATCGTCGGTGCTAATCACTCCGTTATCACATGTTCTGTGCAAAGAAGGGCCAGATCGAATCTGGACAATTGCCGCCTGTGAAGACTCCTTGATGCAGCATACGCTTAGGGCCAACTATCAGGCGGCTATCTGGCGACGCAGCCTTGAAAACCTGCCAGACGTCCCAGCACCATCAGCAGGACATGGCTGGGAACTCGATGAATGGCGGTTCGCTCAAATCCGATGGATGGCGGGTCTACCAGCTCCAGATGTCGTCTTGAATCTCATCTCATGCACATGCAGAAGGACGTGTCGACCGTCAGATTGCTCCTGCATACTGAATGGGTTGAAGTGCACTGTTGTGTGTAAGCTGCAGGGATGCTCCAACATG
Source organism: Chionoecetes opilio (assembly GCA_016584305.1). Taxonomy (NCBI): domain Eukaryota; kingdom Metazoa; phylum Arthropoda; class Malacostraca; order Decapoda; family Majidae; genus Chionoecetes; species Chionoecetes opilio. The sequence continues at coordinate 12,054 of JACEEZ010007239.1, forward strand.
GTGCAGGATGATGCTATCGTGGCTCAGGATGCCAATGACTCTGATGGCGATTCTGATGATTAACTTTGTGTGCACTGTATATTGTATAGCATATGTTGTTCTCTATTATAATGCAGGCCAAATTGCCTGAAAATCTTTATAGACAGATAAACGATTTAGCAAAATGTATAATTTGGAAGATCATACCGGTGTTATTTGACTAAAACATGACATGTTCAATGATACCTCCGCATGCTTATTAGGAATATACATCGTATGGTGTTAAAATCAGCTCCATACGTCTTTCCAAACTCTAGTAATGAATAATTAATATAATTGGCGGCCATTTTGAAATCCAAGATGGCCACCAAAGTGCAGATTTCCTATGTAACAATTTCCGCCTGCTTATTAGATATCGTATGGTGTTAAAATCCTCTCCGTACGACATTCCTAATTTGCGTTATCGTCAGAATAGATAATGCCAGCGGCGGCCTAAGTCATTTTATGCCTCTTTACATATATTTGTTGTAAACTCGTGGTGGATGATATGTTGTACTTGTTGAGTTATTTTTATAGACAGATAAACGGTGTAGCAAAATGCATAATTTGGAAAATCATACCAGTGTTGTTTCACTAAAAAAAGTACAAGTCTAATAATAAAATATTGAAAAATATATGATTTTTTTTCGATAATTGATTTTTATAATAATTAATCTATAACAAAATGCTTCATATTATTTTTTATTTAGACGGTACACATTGGACGTATATTTAGTCGTCAACCGCACATCGAAGCTAGTATAGAAGTCCAGATACACGTGCAACAATGTACCCCACCAATGGGCATTTTCGAGCTGGGTGGTTTCAAAGATGGCGTCCATCCGGGCACTAAGCTACCGTTCTCAGATGTCCATCATGCATTTTCTGATACCTGAGATATTGCCCTAATGGAAAATCATAATGAGAATTACTCCCCCCGCCGGAGCATTCACTTCAAAATATGGCCGGTTGGCTCAAGGACTATATGGCCGTATTCCGACCCAACGAGTTGATTCAGGCATACGAAAACTCTGTAAACTTTATGCCCAGTACTGTTCAGTGAAGGCTCACCATTGACGCTGAAAGATGATGTCGAGTCAAGGAGGAGCTGTTTAAAGCAGACCTCGATGAGCTTCGATATCTCACGAAAAGATGCATCATGAAGAAGGAGGACCAGCTGTTCTTCATCATGCAACAGCAGGATCCATCTATTGAAAGCATGTCTGGAATTGGCATGTCCTTAACGCACATGGAGTGTCGCAAGCGCAAAAGGATTTTGCAGGAAACTGCTCGTAAGAAGCATGCAAATACAATGTATGTCTACAAGGCTGGCATGGTTGTAGGATCTGATTCATCTGGGGATGAAATTACTAGCAGTTCATGTGCCTCATCAGAAGATGACTTTCATCCTCAACAAATTTCAAGAATATCTCAACCTAAGATGTAGAAGAAGAGAATTGTGACCAATGAAGTGGCAGCACCCTCGACCGAGTGAAACTAACTGACCGCAGTGCAATGTTCGTTATTGGTTCTGTGTCACAAGCACTTGGACATGATCTAACTGATGTGTCACGGTCTCGGAACACGATTAGGCGATCTTGGATTGTTGCACGGAAGGAGTTGATACCTATTGAAAAACATGCATTTACACCAGACAATCCACTGCTTCTTCACTGGGACGGTAAACTGCTTCCAGATATAGCAGGCAGTAATGAGCTTGTGGATCGTGTTGCAATATTGGTCACTGGTGCAAGACGGAGCAACTACTCCTGCACCCAAGTTTGGCCGTGGTACTGGAAAGAGCAAAGCAATACCTGTCTTCATGTACTGGATGACTGGAACCTAAAGTTTATGGTTCAGGGAATAGTCTAGTCTTTGACACAACAGCATCCAACACCGGGTTAGATAGGTGCCTGCACCCTACTAGAGAAGGCCCTTGATAGAGAGCTTGTCTAGATTACGTGCCGTCATTACATGTTTGAAGTGATACTTTCAAATGTATTCACCATCACTTTGGGGTCCTGAGATGGGTTATTCAAACGCTTCAAGAAAATCTGGCCTTTATTTAATAAGGTTCGCTTCCAAACATAAGAACTTTATACTCGCTGAAGATATTCCTGTTTCAAGACTAGACAAAGCTGACAGCAAAGGAAAAGGTTGCCTTGACACAAATTTGTCTCTTTATCTCACTTGCTTATGCACGCTATTGGCACGAGGCTTCCTTGCTGAGAAAGCCCCACCCAACGACTTAAACTTCCTTGTTTCTCCTCCATAAGTACCCTATACTTACTGTCAGGGAGGCTGCGATTAAGGCGCTCTTTTCGACATATATTGTATTTCTCTGAACACCTCGTGCCTCTAACCCTCTTTGATGATCGCATTGACGAGCAGACGAAAACGGTCATAGTTGACAACATGTCACGTCCCCCAAATCGAAGTCTTGAAGCGGTTGGACGGGAAGGAGTTTAAGCATCATGATGGTCGAACTCCTTCTTAAATAAAATAAATAAATAATAATGATATTGAAGGTGTCTTCAAAACCAAGAATACATTAAGTAAAAAATATCTATATTTTACTTCAAAATCGAAAAAAGTACATATGGTTGGTACCTCTAAATACAGCCAAATATTTATGATTTTCTGCATGCAAACTCCCGTTGTAATATGGAAAAGGATTCGCCTTGTGGAAAATGACAAATTATTTTTTGTTTTTTGGGCAACCCCTTTCTATAATTATATATATATATATATATATATATATATGTATATATATATATATATATATATATACACACAAATATATACAAATATATATATATATATATAATATATATATATATATATAATATATATATATATATATATATATATATATATATATAATACTAACGTAATCTTAATACTAACGTAAACCAGCGTCCTCCTCTCCCGGGTAAAGTATTGTCCACACCATCTGCCTCGGCCAGTTCAAGAACAACCTACCTGGGCGTTTCTCGGTGAGAACGGAGAAAATAGTATACTGTCGTATGTGGGTGGGCTTTCGTTGGGGNTTTTATAGATTTTAAAATATATTATATATATATATAAATATATATATTTTATATATATATAATATATAATAAATATATAAATATATATAAAAAATATAACTGAGGGATTTACAGCACCATTAGGCAGCTTTGCTATAAACCATAATATTAAAAGATGCTACTAGTACTACTTAACACAACTGGGCTACTTTGAATTTAGTTTTGGATAGAGGTAGATACATAACTACTTAGCATGAACACAATTGGTTGTTTTGGGATAGAGCCCTTTTTGCAGAATGCCATCAGCAGTATGTAGTGCCATTTCATATTTAAAAAATATCAGAGTGGCCTCTTGAAATAGGTACAGCTCCCATCATTTCAGAAAACATTGTTTTTCTTAGTTTATAACAAAAAACAATAATCTATTCTACTCTGGAAGTTATGGCGCAAGTAATACAACCGAACAAGGCTTAACCTGCAAGTACCTTTTTTCTCTCATTATGATAGTTGTGTAAAAAAATGATAAAGGGTAATTGTATGGAGGTGAGTGTGGTGAGTTGGTTTGTAGGGTGGAAGGTAGGTGTGAGGGTGTAGACAGGTGGATGCTGTGCTCATGTGGGTAAAAAATATGCCATACTGTAATGAGAACTCAAGTGCAAAACTCGTTCCAAAATACTTATCTTCCACTCATCACTTTTGCATCATCCAGCCTTAGCAGTTTACCCAACATAAGCAATGAAAACTAGTTTTGAATTGGCATATAAACCAGCCGCGGTGACGCCTGGAACATGTTGGAGCACTCCAGTAACAAGTGGATGTGGTGGATAAATGATAAGCATCACAAATGCCTATATTTTTTTAATGTATAAAGAAGCTAGAAAAATATAGAATATCACAAGAAAAGACATCGGTGTCTCAAAGAAGCGTTAACCACTTCTCACTCGGAAACTGATCCATCAACACCTTTAGCCCCTTCACGTTTCCTTGCCAGACTTGTATACTTGTACCACGGAAATCCTTACAAAGGTCCATCTCTTGTTGCCTGAAATTGCGCATCTTGTTCTTAATTCAATCGGTTTTTTTCTTCATAAACCACTCTCCTGCCCAGCCTTGTAAGGCATGTACTCATGTCTGATATCCTCGTATAAAAAGCCCACCTCATCCCAGCCTCCGGGAATATTTCGTGATGGCTGGGATAGAAGCACTGCGGGTGGTTGGTATACTACATATGTATATGCGGCGCGACGAGCTTGCTGTTGGGGCCGAGGAAGAGAGTTGTAAGGAACCTGCATCTTATACTATACTGTACGTTCTGGCCTGAAGTTGAGGAAGAGAGTTCTACAACTTTTTAATGGTAAATCTACAGCATTAAGGCGAATCCAAGTGCATCTCACTTAGAGGACGAGGGAAGGGGACGTTGCGAGGACTAGCTATTACTACAGACTTGTCGAGATACGTGTTCACACAAGACGTGTGTACAAGACAGCACATTTAGTATATCACACAATGCACTGGTGACTGGAGGGACGCCTCTGGTCAGGTGGGGAGGTCACCAAGGCCCCACTGGACGGGGAGTCACTGCCTCTTTGGACGAAAGACTTCTGCGGCATTGGAAGCGGAGCTTCGCGAGATTGCGTCGTCACCATAGAACGAACCAGCGTTACGAGGCCAGATTCACCAAACCCGACCGCGATAAACGCTAGATTATCTTCACATTCTCACTGTTCTGTTAGGGAAGGTAATTACTATTTTTTATCTAGATTCATGTTCACTTACATATACGAATATCTTTAAAATTAGTTTGTTGCCTTTTTCAGCCACGAGAACACATTGGTAATGCATGGTGAAAGCCGAACACCACGCTCAGCATTCCACACACCCACGAACTAGTCCCTCAACCGCCAAAGGAGATGTCGGGACGTCTAACCTTCTGCGATGCAAGAGGACGTGGGCTGGAGGGCTTGGCTCATGACTATGGCTGCAAGACTTTCTCGAGGAGGTTCACGCCGCGCTTTGGCCTAGAGGCTCTGTGCTGCTGAGTGATGACTGAGTTTCTTCTTTATCCTGAGTTTCCTTGTCTTTGTCATCCTCCACTAACGACTGATAGCTTGGGTTGTCCCCCGCAAAGCTCGGGTTATGGGTGGCAGCATAAACATAAGTGGTTGTGGGGCCGCCCAGGACAACGACGACTCGTGCAGGAGGGCTGACGGGGACTGCGTATGCACAGCAGGAACTTGGTGCACGCAAGATAGATCGGCAGGATACAACTCAGCTGGCAGAGCACACGCACCCCACGCCATCGCAGGGTTTAGGTCCTCGTATCTGTCGGGAAAACTTGGTTTAAGAAACATTTCTCAATGTTACGGTTCCTGCGATAAATTCAAATAAGGGGAAAATAATCTGACAACGTATATACCTTATCAGACAAGAAATAATGTAATAATTCGGTGGACAAATTGTATTATCAATAACCATGGAAATATTAGCCTGAGGACTGACCAGACAGTTAATGAACACTTGACAATTAATGGACACTAATTGAACACTTGTTCAAATGAAGCCTGTGTGAACAGCGTTCTTTAGAGGCATGATCAATGACATTAACTGTTACTGTGCTCATCTATGCTCTCGTATTGCAGCTCTATATAAAACAAATGTGCTTCTTTGACTTCGACTACGGCTCATTCAAACATTCAAGCGCTTTATAAAAATTTTTTTATTTAATATCTAATTTGGATACCACTATCAAACAATCTTGTAATGCAAGGGAGGATCTATAGGGAAAAGAGGTGGCTAAAAATTTCATTAGGGAAGAGGAATGGACTTTTAGGCTAGGTTTACATTGTTTTTGTCATTTTATCTTATAGTTGAGTATCAAGTTTTTTTTCCTAACATAGTTCATTTCCAGTGGCATACCCAAAAAATTTAAAAGGGGGGGGGGCAAATATATGTAATATTATATATATATTTTATTAATATACAATATATATATATAATATAAAATAAAATTTTTTAATAATTATATACTATATACTAGCTGCTAGATTTAAAAATTTTTGGGGCATATATATATATTATTTATATAGTATATAATATATAACATATAATTTTATTATATATATATAATTATATAATTTTAAAATATAAAATTTTATATATATATATATATATACCATATATATATATTTATATATCCATATAATAATATTTTTAACAATATTTTTATAATATATATACCAATATTATATATACAATATATTTTTATATATAAAATATATAATATATATTATATATAAATATATATATAATTATATATATATTATTATAAATTTATATAATAATATATACATATATATATATATTTTATATAATATATAATATTATATATACCAAAAATAAAATATATATAATATATTTATATATAATACCAATATTTATATATAATATATATAATATATACCATAATATAATAATAATTTTATATATATTATATATATTAAATATTTTATAATATAAATATATATATATTTAAAATATATATACCAAAATATAGATATAAAAAATAATTATATATATATAATATAATTTAATTATATAATATATATATATATTTATTTTATATAATATATAATATTTTAATATATTATAAATTTTATATATAATATTATATAAAAAATTTATATATATATATTTTATATAAATAATATATATATTAAAATATAATATATTATTTATATATATATATATATATATTATATATAATTACATATTTATATTAATATATATATATATATATATATATATATATATAAATATACATATTTATATATATTATATATATATATATTATAATACCTTTATTTTTTATATTTTTTTTTTTTTATATTATATAATATATTATAAAATATATATATATATATATATTATTTTTTTTTCTCCCCCCAATTTTTCCCCTCCCTTTTCCTTTTCTTATTTAATTTATAAAAAATTATATATACCCAGAACATCTATACATCATTATAAAGTTTTGGTGCTATTGTACAACATAAATCTATTTTTAATAATTAAAAAAGTATAATTTGTTTTTTTTTTAGCAAAAAAATCTTAAAATCTTGTTAATTTTGTAATTTAAAGGAAAATTTTACCCTATTTTTTATCAAACTATCTATCTATCTACTATATAATCTATACTATATCTATTCTATATCTATCTATTTATTTATATATATTTTAATTATATATATATATATATAATCTATATCTATACTATTCTATCTATCTTTATTATTATTATTTTAATATATTATATATATATATATATATTTTGGGGGGCCCACCATTGGGTACCCCAAAAAACTTGGGACTATAAATTTTCTAAAAAATATGCTGCCCAAAGGCTGATTTGATTACATTGACTACAAGCCCTTACATGAAAAAAAAGGAGAGTATGAGCTGTTTAGAGGCCCCAACAATTTCACATACAAAATTTTTTCACCCTTATTAGAAACATTATTAAAATTAACACCAAATTTTTTCATTGTTTACAGTTATTGATATAATAGGGCAAAAACGGGCGCTCACCAGACGTTTGGCCCCTAGGAAAGGGCTGAGAAGGATATATTGGGCTTTGGCTGCCTACAAATAAAATGTTCTCCGAAAATTCATGTTTCACCTAAAGAAAATGGACTCACATCGTAAAAGTGCGGCCACAATAGATGCGACAGTTTTTTTATCTTGCATATTATCCTTTGACCCAGACCAAAAGTATGCCCCCGGGGGGGGGAGTAATTCTCATTATGTTTTTCCCATTAGACCAATGTCTCAAGTGTCAAAAAAGGTGTGATGGACATCTGAGACGGGGCTTAGTCCCCGGAGGGAGCCATCTTTGAAACCACCCACTCGAAAATGCCCATTTGGTGGGGTACATTGTTGAAACGTGTTTTGGCTTCATACTAGCTATCGATGTGCGGTTGCGAAAAATATACGTCCAAGTGTCCCGTCTAAAAAAAAAATAAATGAAGCATTTTGTTTATAGATTATTATTTATAAAATAAATTACGAAAAAAAATCATATATTTTTCAATATTTTTTATTAGACTTGTCTTTTTTTAGTAAAACAACCTGGTATGTTTTTTCCAAATTATGCATTTTGCTACACCTTTATCGTCATAAAAAAACTCAACAAGTAAACATATCACCCCCCACAGTTTACAAAAAATATTTAAAGAGGCATAAAATGATAGGCCCCCGCTGGCTTTATCTTTTTCTGACGATAACGAAAGTTAGGTGTCGTACGGAGGGGATTTTAACACCATGCGTATCTAAAAACAGGCGGAAATTGTTACATAGGAAATCTGCACTTTGGTGGCCATCTTGGTTTTCAAAATGGCCCCCAAATTAAAAATTTTTCATTACTAGATTTTGGAAAGAGTAGGAGCTGATTTTAAAACCTCGTGTATATTCCTAAAAAGCATGCGGAGGTAATTGAACAGTCTTTTTTTTAGTCAAAAACACCGGTATATCTTCCAAATTATACTTTTGCTAAACCGTTTATCTGTCTAAAAAATTTTTTCAGGAAATTTGGCCTGCATTAAAATAGAGAAAAACAATCTATACAATAACAGCACACAAAGTTAATCATCAGAGTCCCCATCAGAGTCATTGGCATCCTGAGCCACGATAGCTATCCTGCCCATGTTGGAGCCCCTGCAGCTTACACACAACAGTGCACTTAACCCTTTCATATGCAGGACAATCTGAGGGTCAAAACCCCTCCTCTCATGGCAGGGAATGAGATTCAAGACGACATCTGGAGCTGGTAGACCCGCCATCCATCGGATTTTGACGAACCGCCACATCGATTTCCCACCCATGTCCGGGCTGATGGTGCTGGGACTCTGGCGGGTTTTTCAAGGCCCCTGCGTCGCCAATAGCCCCTGATAGTTGGCCCAAAAGCGTATGCTGCATCAAGGAGTCTTCACAGGCGGCAATTGTCCAATTCGATCTGGCCCTTCTTTCCAGAACAGTGATAAGGGAGTGAATTAGCACCGCGTTTTCGTGTTCCGGGCGTACGCTGCCTAAAGGGCCCTGAATGCTTTTGAAGACGTTGTTGGTACTTCCCCCAAAGATCCCAGACTGTAAAGTTGAAGATAAATCATTCGCTTGCACAAGCTTCAAAGCCTTTATTTCCCTTGGCTCCAAGCACTAACAGCGTCACACCCCTCCATGCATGAAGCCCGGGGCAATGCACTGCAAACTCCAGCCCCCAATCCCGCACCCCAAATTTTTGTTCAACTCAGCGAACCATCATAGTCACTCTTCATAAAGACAGGAAAAAAGGGTTCGGTCAGTGATTGAGTTGGAAATTTTGGCTGGGGTATTGGGGTCTGGAGTTTGCGTGCATTGCCGGGGGCTTCAGCTGGAGCGGGTTTTGCACTGTTAGTGCTTGGCTAGCCAAGGGAAGAAAGGGTTTGAAGCTTGTGCAAACGAATGATCTGTATCTTCAAACATCACAGATCTGGGGTCTTTGGGAATTACCAAAGACGTCTTCAAAAGCTTCAGGCCTACGTGTCACTGTACCCAGGAACCGAAGATCGTCGGTGCAATTCACTCCGTTATCACATGTTCTGTGCAAAGAAGGGCCCGATCGAATTGGGGAAATTTCCCCCTTGTAGCCCTTGATGCAGCATCCCCTTAGGGCCAACTATCGGCGGCTATCTGGGACGCAGCCTGAAAACCTCCAGACGTCCAGCACCACAGCAGGACATGGCTGGGGCTCGATGTGGCGGTTCGCTCAAAAACCGATGGATGGCGGGTCTACCAGCTCCGATGTCGTCTTGAATTCTCTCATGCACGCAAAGGACGTGCGACCGTCAGATTGCTCCTGCATACTAAAGGGGTTAAGTGCACTGTTTGTGTAAACTGCAGGGTGCTCCAAATGGTGCGGATGGCTATCGTGGCTCAGGTGCCAAGCTCTGATGGGGATTCTGATGATTAAAATTGTGTGCCTGTATATTGTATAAATGTTGTTCTTATTTAAAGAGGCCCCAAATTGCCTGAAAATCTTTATAGACAAAAAACGTTTAGCAAAAAGTATAATTTGGAAGATCATACCGGGGTTATTTTACTAAAACATGACATGTTCAAAATACCTCCGCATGCTTATTTGGAAATACATCATGGTGTTAAAATCAGCTCCATATCTTTCCAAACTTAGTAAAGAAAATTAAAAATTGGCGGCCTTTTGAAATCCCAAAATGGCCCCCAAAGGCAGATTTCCTATGTAACAATTTTCCCCCTGCTTTTTAGATTCGTATGGGTTAAAAACCCCTCCGTACGACATTCCTAATTTGCGTTTTCGTCGAAAGATAATGCCAGCGGCGGCCTAAGTCATTTTTTGCCCCTTAATAATTTTTTGTAAACTCTGGGGGTATATGTTGTACTTGTTTAGTTATTTTTATAGACAGAAAACGGTGTAGCAAAATGCTAATTTGGAAAACATACCGTGTTGTTTCACTAAAAAAAATACAATCTAATAAAAAAATATTGAAAAAATGATTTTTTTCGATAATGATTTTTTTTAAAAATTAATCTATAACAAAATGCTTTAAAAATTTTTTATTTAGACGGTACACATTTGGGCGTATATTGTCGCAACCCACTCGAAGTAGTATGAAAATCCAATACACGGCAAAAAAGTACCCCACCAAAGGGCATTTTTTGGCGGGGGTTTTCAAAAATGGCGTCCCTCCGGGGGCTAAGACCGTTTCCAGTGTCCTCATGCATTTTTGATACCTGAGATATTGCCCTAATGGAAAAATTAAAAGAGAATTACTCCCCCCCCCGGAGCTCACTTTAAAATATGGCCGGGTTGGGTCAAGGACTATATGGCCCTATTCCGACCCAAAGTTTTATTTAGGGTACAAAAATTGTAAACTTTATGCCCAGTACTGTTCAGTGAAAGGGCCCCCAATGACGCTAAAAAGGATTCGAGTCAAGGGGGAGCTGTTTTAAAGCAACCTCGTGAGCCTTCGATATCCACGAAAAGGCATCATAAGAAAGGACCCCTGTTTTAATCATGCAACAGCAGGATCCACTATTGAAAGCATGTCTGGGAAATTTGGGAGTCCAACGCACGGAGTGTCGCAAGCGCAAAAGGATTTTGCAGGAAACTGCTCGTAAAAGCTGCAAATCAATGTATGTCTACAAACGGCATGGTTGTAGGATCTGATTTTCTGGGGGTGAAATTACAGCAGTTTAGTGCCTATCAAAATGACTTTATCCTCAACAAATTTCAAGAATATCTCACCTAAGATTAGAAAAAGAGAATTGTGACCCAAAGAAATGGCGCACCCTCGACCCCAGTGAAACAACTGACCCCGTGCAATTTGTTATTGGTTTTGTGTCACAAGCACTTGGACATTAAACTATGTTCACGGTCTCGGAACACGATTAGGGGATCTTGGATTGTTGCACGGGAAGGGGTTGATACCTATTGAAAACATGCATTTACCCAAAAAATCCATGCTTTTTCACTGGGACGAAACTGCTTTTAAATTTTAGCAGGGAGTAAAGAGCTTGTGGACGTGTTGCAAAATTTTGGCATGGGGGCAAGACGGAGCAACTACTTCCCGCACCCAAGTTTGGCCGTGGTACTGGGAAAAGGGGCAAAGCAATACCTGTCTTCATGTACTGTTGACTGGAACCTAAAGTTTATGGTTCAGGGAAAAGTTATCTTTGACACAACACCCAACACCGGGTTAGATAGGGCCTGCACCCTACTAGAAAAAGGCCCCTTGATAGGAGCTTGTCTAGTTACGTGCCGTCATTACGGGGAAGTGATACTTTCAAAGTATTCACCCCTTTTGGGGGTCCTGAGTGGGTTATTCAAAGTTTTCAAGAAAATTGGCCTTTATTTAAAAAGGTTCGCTTCCAAAACATAAAATTTTAAAACCGCTGAAATTTCCTGTTTCAAGACTAGACAAAGCTGCGAAAAGGAAAAGGTTCCTTTGACAAAAATTTGTCTCTTTATCTCATTTCTTATGCCGCTTTGTCCGAGGCTTCCTTCCCTGAAAAAGCCCCCCCCCAACGCAAAACTTCCTTGTTCTCCCCCTAAGTCCCCAACTTCGGGCCGGGGACTGCGTAAGGCCTCTTTTGACATATATTTTATTTTTCTGACACCTCGTGCCTCTAAACCCCCTTTGATGACGCATTGCGAGCAACGAAAAACGGTCATAGTTGACAAAAGTCACGTCCCCCCAACGAAGTCTTTAAGCGGTTGGACGGAAGGATTTTAAATCATGATGGGCGAACTCCTTCTTAAAAAAATATAAAAAATAAAGATATTGAAGGGGCCCTTTAAAACCCAAAAATACTTAATAAAAAAAAATCATATTTTTTCTTTTAAATCGAAAAAAGTCATATGGTTGGACCTCTAAATACGCCAAAAATTTTTGATTTTCTGCATGCAAAAATCCCGTTGTAATATGGAAAGGATTCGCCTTTTGGAAAATGACAAATTATTTTTTGTTTTTTTTGGGAACCCTTATTATTAAAATATATTATATATATTATATTATTATATATATATTATATTTAAAAATAATAAAATATATATATTATATATTATTAAAAAAATATTAAAAAAATTTAAATATATTTTATTATTTTATATAATTTAATATAACGTATCTTAAAACTAACGTAAAACCCCGTCCTCCTCTCCGGGGAAGTATTTTCCCCACCATTCTCGGCCAGTTCAAGAAAAAACCCCCTGGGCGGTTTCTCGGTTAGAACGGAGAAAAAATTGGGGGGGGCCCTCCCTTAGGTTGGGCGTATGTGGGTGGTTTGTCTTCGGGATTGGCAGCGTGGGGCTTCGTGCCGTCTGCAAAGAAAAAAAGAGCAAAATGTAAGCTGACAGCGTTGACCGATCACGTTGGGAGAACGTTGTGACAAAATACCTTCCCATTGTGAATAAAACACAAGCCGATTCCATTGGCCAAAAACCGGGGGAATATCTGCCGGTTTTATTCCCGAGAACAAATCACGGGGAAAATTTTCCCGGGAAAAAAATAGGCCAACCGAGTGGTCTTTATCTCCCCCTTTCCGGAAAATTTCGCGCGCCAAATTAAACAAACGCAGAACCCCGCCCACCCTCTTCCCCCCCTCACCCATCCCTCTCTCTCCCCTCTCCCACAATAGTAGTCACATGATGAAATTTACTGACGTCAAACATCCAGGTATTATTATCGCCGCCATGTTGGGTGGCAAGACTTGTAAGCACAGTCGCAAAACTGACTGGTAGAGTGAGCCATACTTGTCTTGTCTTGGTGTCTTTGGGGTGTTTGGGGCTGCGAAGATCATCCCTTGGGGATCATTATGAGCCCTGGTGATGTCCTATGATGCTATCACAGGCGTGGTACAGACGCCACCCGCCGCCAGCAGGGTGGGCAGGTCAAAGGTGGTGACGTTCAGGCGAGGAAAAAAAAAGTGGAGCACTACCTACCTACAACCATTGATACAATATATATATATATATATATATATATATATATATATATATATATATATATATATATATTTATCCTATACCTACCTTTATCTAAGTATGGCTCGCACCTGACCCTCATGCCCCTGGTTCAGGAACGTCCGGAAACCATTGAACACATTCTGCTGCAGTGTTTCCCCGCTTCCACGCCCACCGTGTAGTGCTACACTCTCAACTCCTCGCCCCGACCGTTACCACCTGTGACCTGCCCACCTTGCTGCCGGCGGGTGGCGTCACCCCCTCACGGCAACACCCTGTCATCCGCCTCACCTGTGCCTTCCTGAGGAAGACAGGTCAACTACCACGCCTGTGATAGAAATCATAGGATATACCAGGGCTCATAGGTTTCCCCAAGGGATCCTCGCACCCCCAAAAAACCCACCAAGACACCAAGACAAGACAAGTATGGCTCACTCTACCTGTCAGTTTGCGGCTGTGTTGACAAGTCTTGCCACCCAACATGGGCCGCGCTCCCGAAATTCCGGATAAGTGACGTCATGAGAATACTATCTACGTATACTCATCAATATCTTTTGAGAAGATTTTAAAAAGTGTTTGAGCTTAAAACACTAAGGGCGTCACCATCTCCCTGACCTAACTTTGGGGATTTCATCTATAGGGCCGCTTTCATTGGTATAATTTCGGTATTAGGCACTAAAAACTAACAAATTTTTACTTACATCATCGTATAGATATTTCATCCTTACTTTGTGTTAAGCCCACGCCCTCTGCGGGGGAGTAGTGCGGGGGCTCAACGGGGGGTTGATGCTCCTGTTTAGCGGCCCCCACCCGTTACGGGGTTTTATTCCAATCGGCCGCTGACGTGGCAATGACAATTGACCCGGCACCCCTACTGAAGGGGCCAGGTTGGGGATATCTCCTTGTACCGAAGGTAAACGGGGCAGTGCCCGTTGGCGTCGGAGATACGGGGAGCTTGTCTCCCTAGGCTGGTAAACGCCCGGCATTGCCGGGGGGCGACCCTCCCTGTCCCCCCCGAGGTCCCTAGATTGCATAGTTTCCCCGGAGCATCCATTAATCGCCCGCCCCTGTCATGCACTGTACGTATTATTAATACATCACCATCTGCTGCGTAGCCTCCTGGAAGACCTGTATGTGGTACTCAAGGGGTCCTCAAACCCTGCTGCGTGTGTCTCGCCATGCCCCAGGGTCCCAGGGGTAACCCAGAGGAAGCCTCAGGTGCAGGTGTCTAGCAGGCGTCGTAGCAGCGTGTCTAGTAGGGCGTCGTAGCAGAGTAGAGTTTCACCTCCGCCCCTAGCCCGCCGCTAGTGTCTCGCCCCAATGCCCAGTGTCCCCCGAGGGTCCTGAGGGAAGCCACAGGGGCAAGTAGTGTTGTAAGACGTCATGGCACCGTAGAGTTGCACGTACCTGCCCCCTGGGGCAAAGCGGAGTGCTCCTTGGCTGCCCCGCTGTGGCCTTGTGGTCCTGGGGCCCAGGAGAAAAGCCACAGGGGCGGGTTGTGTTGCAGGACGTTGAGGCATCATATATAGTTGCACTTACCCGCCCCGGGGGGCTATGCAGGGCATTCCTTGGTCGCCCCGCCGTGGCCCCGTGGTCCCTGGGGCCCAGGAGAAAAGCCACAGGGGCGAGTTGTGTTGCAGGGACGTCGAGGCATCATATAGTTGCACTTACCCGCCCCGGGAGGTTATGCGGGGCATTCCTTAGTCGCTCCGCCGTAGCCCCGTCATCTCATGGGGCCAGGGGGAAGGCCACAGGGGCAGGTGCTCTAGTAGGGCGTCGTAGCAGCGTAGAGTTGAGTAGCACCTGCCCCGGTGGGACAAGCGGAGTGGCGGGCGTAGGTTTAGGGCGTGGCGTGGGTGGAACGGCAGAGTGGGTCTCAGCCACATACTCGAGCGCGTGTAGAGACCTGTGAGGAATACATGCGTAACTCGCTCGCTGCACTTGGACAAATACTCTAGTCTCGTAATCACTTATCACCGCTCACTGCGAGGCACGTCTGCACACACACAAAGCCAGAAGGATTCTCCCTTTGTCCTCTGCGTTCAGGGAGGCCAGGCGTGTGGTGGTGGTTACAGGTCAAAGGATATCTCAGTGCGACAGTTAATCATGTGGGTGCGAGGTGACGGCGAGAATTGATCCCTGGCTGCTGGCGGCAACTCTTGTTGGGTCAGCAATATTCTTATCCCTTCTCCTCGCCTTCTCTCACTCTCTCTCACCGTCTCACTCTCTCTCTCCTTCTCACTTTCTTTCCTTCTTCTTGGACGCTCATCTGCTGAAAATCTAGTGTCAGCGTTATCTCCCCTCGCTGGTAGATAAGGATAGCTTGTGTCAGCAAAAACCATCGTCGCTTCTTACTTCCACTACCGTCATCAAGAGATTCTCTCTCTCTCTTATTCTCCTCTTCTATTCCTTATTTATCCTTTCTCCCCTTTCCTATTCCTCATTCTCCACGTTCCCACCCCTCACATTTTAACCCCCAATTTTTCCCAGGGTAAGGGTGATACATAAAAACCAAAACTTTCCGTTTTTAGCCGAAAGGGTTGTTAGGTTAAATCAGATTGGGTTGGGTTAGACGGGGGGTTTGATTTTAGATGATATAATAAAAAATTAAAAACTATCAATTCTACGCCGCGCAAAGCGTAGGGGATTTTTGTGAGCTAGGTCGGGAGGGGCGGGTATTATGGTACTCTCGTCTACCAGCAGATCTATGTCCCCGTGGGCGAGAGTTCCAACTTTTCACTTTGTCAAGTGTTCCTATTATCTACAATCAATATATATTATATTATATATATATTATATATATCTATATACGTTTACACATTAAAATAATTATTTATATATATATAATTATATTATATTAAATTATATAGTATATATTATAAAAATATATATATATAATATTTAATTAAGTTTTAACCCTGGTTTCTGTATAAAAAACCTAACCTAATCTGCTTCGGAAAAAATTCCCGGTTGTGTCGGACGAGAATCTCGGTAGACGAGAAACCAGGTTACCGGCTGGGCGGCGTCTAAAAACCGTATGCAAACATTGATTTCCACAAAAAAGTGGCACAGACAGCCCCTGTTCCCGGTTTTCCGGGAAATAAAACTGCAGGGATTTGGCAGTGTGAACTGGCCTAAAGAACATGTACAAAAAAATCTTCAAAATGGAAACCATGAGACAGCAAGCGGGGGCAGGGGCGGGGGGCAGTGCCTGAACATAACGGGGGATGGGGGAGGGGAAACCTTGGATAAAAATATGAAACATAAAAACTAGACGTGAAAAAACGCCCGCCGCTCAAGTCAAGGGCCTTAGGTAATGGTTGTCAAAAAGGGGGCCCATCTTTTTCTACATCGAGGATGGATGGACGGATTTTGGCGAGGAACGTCGACACAGGCACAAAAAATTGGCATCCTACCCTTTCCAAATACTGTTTACTCGATAACAAAAAACACAAGCAAGGGGGCCCTCATCACCCCCGCCATCACAAAAACCCCAATATCATTTACTCGACGACAAAAAAAGACGAGGTCGCGGTTTTTTCATACAAAAAAAGACGTTCTTTCGCTAACAGACAACAATTCTAACAGGGGCGGCCCAAAACAAAGACACAATATTGTTTACTAGTCAACAAAAAAATACGCTACCCAGAGTAGCCAACCCAGAACAGCACCGATGCATCGACTTGGATCTTTCTTTTAACCTCTCGGGCCCTTTTTGCTTCTTGATCTTCTTTAAGCGTTTATGAATCAATGATCACGTTTTCTTAACACTCACCAATCAATCATTGATAAAATATAAATCACCATGAAAGAGCGCGAAACGCAATCTGGCGGCTGACAACACACTCACACAACCAATTTAAAAGGCCCTCCCCCCTCTCTGCGTCTTTGTGTCTCTCCGTTTTCACGTGAGCGTGTGTGTGTGTGGGGGAACCTGACGGTAGAAGAAAAAAAGCCTTTTTGGGTTTGCTTCTCAGCGTCTGTGAATGTGTTGAGGCACCTGAATTTGGGGGGCGGGGGGAAAGGTAAACCCCCCGGCCCCGCCCCAGGTGGGGGATAGGAAGAGAGGAGGCAAAAAATGGGACGGAGGTTTGTATCTAACATACGTAAGAAAAAAATGTTAGCTAAGCCCTCACAAGGCCATGCACACACACGCACACACCACACCTGTGACACACAGACGCATGATCAAAGTGCCAATTGAACGAATCTAAAATACGCACCCCCCCCCCCAAACACACCACAATCACTAAAAAATGGTTAGGGACTATCTAAAAAAGGAAAACTTGCGTTACTGCTACCCACCTTTTTTTTATATTTCTTTTTTTCATCGAG
>JACEEZ010007240.1:0-10000 GCA_016584305.1 Chionoecetes opilio
GAGGAAAAGGGGGAAGAGAGAAGAAGGAGAGAGAGAAGGGAGAGAGAGAGAAGAGGAGAGAGAAGAGAAGGGAGGAGAGCGGTGAATGATAGTGGGATAAAGGAGAAAAAAAGAAGGTAAAAAGCAGGGAATGTGCATGTGTGTGGGGGGTGAAATCTTTTGTGTGTGTTTTGTGTTGGTGTGTGTGTGGTTGTGTGTGTGGTGTTTTTTATCTGTGTGGGGGTTTTGTTGTATGTGCGTGTGTGGTGTGTTGTGTGTGTGTGTGGGGTGTGGTGTGTGTGTGTGTGTGTGGTGTGTGGGTGTGGTGGTTGGTTGTGTTGTATCTGTGTGTGGTGTGTGTTGTGCGTGTGTGGGTGTTTTGTGGGGTGTGTGTGTTGGTGTGTTGTTGTGTTGTGGGTGTGTGTGTGTGGGGGTTTTGTGGGGGGTGTGGGTTTTGGGGGGTTTTGGGTGTGTGTTTTATAGGGATGGACAAAAGATTCCTGACAGGTGATACCCCATGAAAAATTCATTCTTTATGTCAGTGTTGGTTTTTCCCCCTCACTAATGAAGGATCTTTTAGGGCCCCCACCCGCCCACGGGGCCCTGGCTAAGGGGAAGAGTTTAAAACCTGTCCACCCACCCTGCTGTGCCCATTTTCCCGGGAAAGGCCTGCGGAAATTCCCTTTAAAATTGTAAAAGAAAACAATGGTTAAATTGTTTCTTTTTTTTCATTTTCAAATACAAAATATTCTTCTTTTTTTCCAAAGCTTCTGTGTCACTGTTAGCTTTGTATGTTTGAGAAAAATGTAGGGATTTTTTCCCCGGGCTCTCGTGTCTCCTTTCTGGTGTGGTGGTGGTGGTGGTGCTGTTGGCAGGCCCCCGCCTGACCCCACCCCGCCCCAGGTGACAAAATAAAGGGCGGTCAAACGCCCCAGATTGTGGCGTAAAGGAAATTGTCGGGGTCTAAAAAAGCGGGGGACGTTTTAAGGGGCGTACCTTACCGCTTCCCTTCCTTTTATTTCCCTCTTTGGGGGGTTCCCTGCCAAATTAGTCTTCCCTTATAAAACACCCTTTCCCTTTTCCCTTTCGGCCCCGGGGGGTCTATCCCCCCCCCCCCTCCCTTCCCCTCCCTGCCCGCCCTTCCTTTGCTCCGGGCCTCCGTACCGTCCCGCCAAGGCGGGCCCGCTTTATTGCCCGTGGGTGAAAGTGTTCTAAATTTACATGTAAATTTTGTGCCAACATGGTCTTTCTCAATCTCGGGTAAATATTTTTTTTTCTTCCATTGTATGCCTT
The DNA here is from genome assembly GCA_016584305.1 of Chionoecetes opilio. Lineage (NCBI taxonomy): Eukaryota > Metazoa > Arthropoda > Malacostraca > Decapoda > Majidae > Chionoecetes > Chionoecetes opilio. The sequence goes on from JACEEZ010007240.1 coordinate 1,273, forward strand.
GCAATTTGCTTGTTTCATAACCACAGAGATAGATAACTGTCCAGGCCATCTCGCCGCTTTGAAAATCTATCCGTAAAGGCGGCCGGAGGAATGCGTTTCTCCTTTTTTTCCTCCATTTTAAGCACGACTTTTTTTTTGATAAATGGAATTCATGTGAAATCCTGTTTTGTTTTGCTTCCAAACCAATGCATTACGGATGCCATTGTGCCTGTGAGTCTCCCGGATTTTATTTGTGTGGGGTCATAAAGACAACACTGGGCAGGGGATCCGACCTATTAATTTTTTTTCACTTTTTGTGTTAAGACTGGGGGTAGAATGTGCACTGTTTATAGTAAAACGTATAATTCTTTACAATTGTAGAAAGGGGCGAGTGTTCGTGCTTTCAGGCTTGACTTTAAACCTGGGTGACCACCAGCCACTGTGTTTTGCTCCCGCCGCCCTTTGCCGGATCCTCCCCCCTTTAAACCAAACACAACACCGGGGGCCGCAATTTTTTTTTCCCCCCGGGACACAAGGTGTTGGGAGGTAAAAGATTCCCTTTGCAAGGCATCACTGATTCCCTTTTGCCAGGCCATTTTTTCCCAGGCATCATTTATTTTTTTCATTTTGTCAGTGTATTTGTGGAGCGGGCCGCCCCACTCACCTGAACCCCCCGGCGGTGCCCCTCTGTCTGCACCAACCCATGTGAGCTCTCCCCCAAAATAGGTGTGGTGTGTGGTGTGTGTGGTGTGTGTGTGGTTTTGTGGGGTGTGTGTATGTGTTACCTTACTTGGGAACTCTCCCTGCCCTCACCTGCCTAAAACCTGGAGTTTGAGGCCGCGAAACGCTCCCTCAGGGAGGTCTGACTGGACTGGTGCTTCCGAAAAAATGCCTTGGGCTGATTTGAGATAATTATATATATATATTATATTATATTCAAGCTAAGTAACACTTTGTGATGGGGTTAATGACGAGGGACATTTGTTCTTTGGCTTCTCCCGATCTTTTCATTAATAGGGTTTTTACTTTACATCATTATGCTCATCAGTTTTCTCTTTCTTATATAACCAGGTCTCCGGCTCCACCCTCCATCACCCCTCACCAGACTCACTTCTGGTGTTTTTACAGTAATATCCCTCTGTATATAGGAGTATGACGCCCTCAGCGAGCAGTGAACAAACAGGCTACATCACTTCACCCGTCCTTGCAGATTTTGGTAAATTAAAATTTTCGTGTTTTTTCCTGATAAATGATAAGTATTTTTCTCTGACCGAAGAGAAAAAATAAACTTTGAACTAAAAAATGTTCTTATCCAATAAATTTTGTTTTTGGGGCATACCCTATGCTGCGCGTGGCCATCGGTGCTCATCTCCGTGGCCATTAGCCCTTTAGAGCCTGTGGTGGGTGAGGACCCGTTTTACCTCGGGACAACAGGGCTATTTGGTAACCATCCGGGTTACCACAGTTACCTTCCCCAGGTTTCCCCAGGTACCAATTTATCAACCCCGAAGGGAGGAAGAACAGCTGGGTTGGGGCTGGTCACCGACTTGCCCTGGACCGGATTCGAACCAGGGCCCGCAGATTCGTAGCCAGGCACGCTACCCCACTACCCCACGGAGGTGACCAATGCTTATTATCAATAGTCAGACTAGGGGGAGTCTGGTGGAGGTTGATAGCCGGATGGCCTTAGGCAGTCTGAGGCACAACCCCAACACCTCTCATTAATGGCTGAGCAGCCTCGGTTTTTTCCCGGGCTGCAGCTCTGCCATTGACCGCCCGAAATATTAATCACTATTTGAAGGCTGGCAGATGAAGGATCCAGCCCCAAACCCAGGGTTGAAACAAGGTCACAACGTTAATCCAGGCCCGGGAGCTCTCAGCACTCCCCGTCCCTGCCCCACCCCAAGGCTGGAGCGAAAACCAAAAGTGCAAGGGAGCCACCCGAACCGACAGGGACAAGACTCATGAATCCCCGAGTTGTTGTGCACGTACGAGGCGTCGGGCAGATGATGTTTCAGGGTTTTTAGCAGAGAACACCCTGTACTGTCAGAGGGACAAGGTGTGATAAGACGCGAATACCGAGGCTTGGCGGTCTTGTGGCTGGCGGAAGATTAAATTGTGTGGTGGGGTGGTGGGAAGGGGGTTTTAGGAATATCGACTCCGACCTCAACAATAAAAAAACCAATGCTATTTTTGTGGTTTTGGGCGCCGTTTTTTCATGGGGGTGGTCCCGTGTTGGTGTACAGCCACCATTTGTTTCGTTTTTAGCATACGAGCCCTCATCTAAACCGGAAATATTTTGGAAACATGAAAATTTAATGTGACTGAAAAGCAAGATGCAGAAATCCGCCAATGGGGAGTGGGTATTTTTTTTTTTTTGCGTGGGTATACATAATTCTAACTTTGTAAAATTATGGTTTGTAATTGCTTTAATTGTAGTCCATATTAAAAAACAAAACCACACCCAAAAACAAACTGTTTCTGCTTTTGGATCCTTTTTTTTGTATGACTGTGTTAGATTAGCAGTTAAATTGGAAAACCCGTGGGCGGCGCTGTGCTTTTTTTAAGGTCACCTGCGATGCCAAGTCCGTCTTTTAGTTTAAGATATGCTTTGCCGGCCTGCCTAACTAAAAAGTGCAGGTGTCTAAAAGTGGGTTTATAAATGTCTGTCTTTATCTTTCTTGAGCCTCATAATCGCCTTTTTCCATTACCAAATAGTAGTAATTTTAGAGATTTCATTATGTGGCGTGGATATACTTTATTGTTGGCTGAGCAAGAGTCGAGGTTTTAGCGACCCTGCGCAGGACTCCTCGGGCCGGGAATGTGTTAATGGCAGGGCGATGAGTGTTAATTATGGCTATGTTGCACCGGCAGGATTGAGCCTTGATAAGTCCAATCTTCCTCTGTATTTTATTGCTGCATATATAATGTTTCTTTTTTTATTTCGCCCGGCAGGAAGTATCTGCATGCGGATAACCCTGGTGGACGATGTAGCATCGGGAGAAAGGAGGCGGTGGCTGAGGTGGCCGGGACGGGAGCCCCCGTGGGGGGGAGCAGGTGGTCGGCGGGAGGTGAGTGTGTAGGGGAGCCTCAGTCACGATCTGCACATCAAGCAAATTTCACGATACAGAATGATGTAGTAACTAAGAGTACACGTGTATCATTTTTTTCAGCTCATGCGCCATATAAGAGGGGTAAGCGGAGGTCACTCGAAAGTTCCTATACACTTTGCACTTATTTCGTAGTTACGCTGTAAGAAGAAAATTAAATTAAAACGCGTCGAAAGATATACTGTCATGCCCTCGCACGGCTACCCGGCTAAACCGTATGACCATTTTAATTGCGTATAACCTCAAATCCAATTGTTTTTAAATGTGTGTTTTTTTGTTTTTTTTCCCCGGTTTAATGCAAATCTGTAGGTAAATGGGATAAATTTGAGTCCCGCTGGCTAGGTCCCCACTCCCCACTCCCGGCACAGAGGTGGACACATATCTGTTCGGGCGGGAACAACAGGGTGACGGGCCCAGAAATTTTATATCGCGGGGGGGGTCTCTTGTCATTTTTGATAAGATCGTTTTTCTCCTCTGGATGGAGCAGAGGGCGGACGGAGATTTGTGCTGCTCAAAAGGGGGTGGTGGGCGTGCGGGGGCGTGTCGGATAGCGCTGCCATAATTAACTGATAAGGAAAATATTGCTCAAAGTAAAAATGGTGCCCCCGGGGGGGCCCTGGTGATCGAGGCTGGATCAACACCGTAACTTACCTGGTGAGTAATTGTGACAGGTGTAAACGTGAGAAAGCCCGGCCACAGACTCGCCTTTCTGCTGGACTTAACTTTATGTTGATTCCAGGGCTGCATCTTTGTTGACTGCTATGAGAAGCTAAATGAAACGAATGAAGAAATAGAAATAAACTAAAGAGGTAGAGATTGGGTTTTTAAGGTTTACACACGTGGGAAAGGACAGATACACAGCAGTTTTCAGTACTGGCGGAGACGAGTGGCCGTCAAAACATCCTCCCTTGCCCCTTTTCCTTTCTCCCTTTCTCCACCCTTTCCTCCCTCCCCTTTCGTTTCCTCCTCCCAAACCCAGGCGAGGCAGGTAGCGCTATCTTGAAAATCTCCCGCACGTGGATTTTCCCTCTGACCATCATCTATTTCTGCTCATTTCCACTCACTATCCGAACCACCATCCTTGATTAAAGGGTATGAGGGAAGGTTGATTTGACGTAGCTAATTGGTTGAATATCTCAGAACTTGAAAGATTTTAAAACCGCTTGCAGTAATTTGCATGTGCCCAGACACTTTGTTTTATAGGGTGGCTTTGCTCTAATGTCCCTTAATATGAACCACAGACACTGATTTTCAAGTTTTTGGAACAAAGGTAGGAAGAGGTCTTAGATTATCACTTTTTTTTGGTATGACAAGATTATAGGTTACGTAAGGGGCTTTAATCCGTGACAGCCGTTTTTCTAGTTCACCAAGTTACTAATCTTGTAGAACGTTCTTTTGTCAGATTAGCTGTTTCGTTCTATTCCCAGATGTGTTCCCTCCCCATAGAATATTAAGGGTGTAGCAATTCATTTCATAGTTTGTGTCTTCTCATAGTTACTTGGGTTGTTTCGGATTTTTTAGAAAAACGACCAACTTTGGAGTTCACTGATGGTGCCAAAGAAAGGTGGAAAACTAATATGTTTAAGTCTAGTTTTTTAGATCCCCATCAGTGAATAAATTAAGCCCGGTGGTTATTTTCGAGCTGTATCAAGGGCAAAATCTACCACGTGTTTTTCTGGGGCGATCAGGGAGCCAAAACCCCTTTAACCTCCCTGCCCTCTTCCGTCCCTTTCTGTTGGTATGGGTCAGAGTTGTGACTTAAACCTTACATGTTTTCTGCCGGTGCTGTGGTGGGGATCAAAAGGGCACTACAGGCTTGTATGTATGTTATGAGTATGCTTTGGTATAGGACTGCTTAAAGTTCATTGGTTCTTACCTGGGTTCGACCGGATCACAGGGTCAGTGACCCAGTCTCAGGGGTGCGGTGTAGGCCCTCGAAACCATGGCAATTTTGCTATTATTGTTATGCCGATTATTTCACGGCGAAGTAAATTTTAAAATACACGCGAAATTAACGTAAATTCAATAGTGCGGCGGAGGGAGAAGTTTATGTGTGGGTGTGTAGTGTGTACGTATGTGTGTGTGTTCCGTGTTCGCCGCTCCCTCCTTTCCGAGCAGTGGCGTATATATCCTCCTAAAACAATCCTGGATTTCACCCCTGAGGACCCCCCCCCCCCTTCCAAAGACGTTTTCCATACGCCCTCTGGTTTCGAGTCCTCCTTCCATCTTTTTTATTATCCAAGTATATCATCTTGAATGTTGAGGCAATTTTTCTTTCAGTTTTGTTATCTATTGAATTGATGTAATTTCCTTCTTTACCACATATACTCTTGAATTTGAGAAGAAAAAAATGTAATTTTTTTCCATTATTCTCTTCCCCAGCCCATATTTGAAGGGGTTCGGCACGTATGTCGGAGGTTTTCGTTGGTTTCGGGCGCCTCTGAAAAGGTTAAGTATCACTGTTCATAAACGAATAAGATATTTGTTCCATATCAGCAATTCTCTCTCTCTTTCCTCGTATATGACAGGTAGTTTATAAGAGTCTGCTAGATTAACTGTGCCTCACCATGTAACGTTGCAGCTCTTGATGCAAACTTTTATTCCGCCATGAAGGATTTAAACTGGAATTTTGAATTTCCACATTGTAAAAGGAAGTGGCCGTTACGTAGAGTTATTCTTCGCTTTTGATGATGCTACAACTCTGTTACATATCAGTTTAATATTTTTTTAACCTTCTGTGTTATAACATTCATACTTACTTCAGTACATTATAGATCTGATCAAAATATTCTTTCAAATTCTTTATAAACTGCTCTTTTAGAACCTGCTGGAAGACTATTTTTCACACAGCAAAATATTGGTGGGGAGTATTATGCCCCATTACTTCAAGTCACACACTCCGTACATCACAACGCGATCGATCCTCTCTAATGCCTCGATTCGCTTCACTACACCCGTTTATCTATGCATAAGAAATGAACCGGTAACTAAGCAACAGTTTTTTAAATTAACTAATTCACGTCACAAACTCAATGACTGAACGAAATAATTACAGCCTTGAAGTCGCCTGTCTAATGGTGCAGTAAGTCGCATGCCTGTACGCCTCCCACCCTCCCAGCCCCCCCTCCCCCCCCCCCCCCCGGAACTCTAGTATAATATATATCTCTCCGCATCATTTACATAATTCAGGGATGCCGGGTGGTTCGAGTCCCGTCGACCTGCACATCCCCGTACCGGGGCGTGGCCTGCTTCAGGGGCCCGACCGTGCTCTGGTTACAGCTCGCCTTTTTTGGTCCTTAAAAGCTCGTTAATGAGGTGCCTCGCGTTAGTGTTTGAGTCCGATTTATAGCTGGGGAGGCAAGAAGATGAATTTATCTCAGCATGTTTAAGGGAGATGGCGGTTGAGTAAGGCGTGCGTGTCCCTTACCCGCGCTGCCTCTTTGTTGTTGCTTTGTTCTCATTGGTTTTATTTGAAATTATATGCTTGTGTGTGATGAAATTCATGTCATATTCCAAAGCTACGGTAGTTGTGTCCTAAGTTTTGTGACCAGATGATGCACTTCTCATCCCCCCCCCCTAACATTGACACAAATATATACATACACGCACGCTTAAAAAAAAAATCACTTACATTTTTTGTATTAAACGTGTGTGTGTTCTTTATTTTTTCCTTTCGTCCCTCCCCTCTAACCCCTATTTGTGAACCCTTCCCCCCCCCCCCCCCTCCTCTAACCCGGCGTTCTTTCCCTGGACACATACTTGCTGAAATGGAAGCGTCACGTTAAGTTCGTCCCGCCATAGTTTTTCGGTAATTGTGACTACCTTCTACCCCAACAGAACGTTTTTTTTTTAGATGAGACCGGAGGAGGAGGAGAAACCGATCTCTCATAACCATTGCTCTTAACTCCTTGCGGCCAGTCTTTCCTTTGTATATAAAATCTTTTTGTTGTTATCCATAAAATTACGAAAATTACTTTATACACCAAATTCTGTGACAGATACTAAACAGGTCATATCCTATAAACATTGCTCATATTAATAGAATCGTCTTATGGGGGCCAAATTAACAAATGGAAATTATGTTCGGGCCTCAAGGGGGTTTAAGTGATGAGTACATGATGTGGTCGTTCAACGATATCTCAACAAAGTCTTCATACCATACAGCATCAGGAGAACAGCTGGGCTCACCGGGTGCATTAATCCTCATTCGCATCTGAACTACTTTTTTATACACTAATGAAGACGGCTAAGCGGGGCGTACCTGTAGCGGCCCTCATTAACCTGGCTCACCTCGCACTCGGCTCCGGTAGGGGAATGGAAAAAAAAGGAAGGTAAGTGAAGCTCGGGTCGGCTATGAACCATCACGGGGCGGGACCATCTTCTGACTTCCCGAACGTAAAATATGATGCCGCTGGGGGAAATGACCGATTTTACTCGTCCGGGTATTGCTAAATGCAGGTATTAGGGAACGTTTCCAGTGATCATGTTTGGCTTTTTTTTCTTTTGACCCCCCTTTTAACTGTGTATCCGTATCTCCTACGAAAGCTTTTTTTTACTCTATTGTTCCCCCTTTTTTTTTTTTTTCAATAGTGCCAAAGGGAGTTTCCCTAAATTTGCACTATGTATGGGAGCCTTGTACCCCCTTTTTTATGTACTCGAAATCGCTTTTTATTCTTTTTTTATTCTCCTCAAAGCATCGAGTGCCCGAGGGAGCTGACTCAATCATCATCATGCTCTAAAGAATCCTGAACAATTAGCTATATGAGCCTGAGGGTTTAAACGGCTCGACCATTAGCATATCTTTGGAACACATAACGATAGTATACAAGCGGATATAAAAAGAAGACAAAGACAAAAATTAGAAAAACACATGCATAGTTGATCATAAACTCACATGGAAACTCGAGAGGCGTTTAAAAAAGAATAAAAAATACGTCTCTAGCAGCGTTGAGTAAGTCTTCATTAACGTTAAGAGTATAAATTAACCCCCAGTTTAAGCCTGTTGTGGCTCCCTATCAGGAGGACACTAACAACAGTTTCCTGCCTTCGCGCGGACACAAGGCAAGGGGGTGGGTAAATTTTTTTCTCGTCCAATTTATTAACCTCCCGCGACGCAAGGCTGTATCTGCTTTGACAAGTGATTCAAGTTGGGGCGACAGATGGGCGTGGTGTTGTGTGGTGCGGGCGTGGGAGTGTGGGAGGTTCCCCGGTAGCATACATGGGGCGGGGGTAATGATGTGGGCGGTGTTATGGGGCCTGTAGAGTAATAAAGCATGGGTTGCAGTAATGGTATGGGGGGGTTTTAACGGTCTGGCCAGAATAATGGTATGGGGGGATGATGGTGGCGGGTATGTAGGGTACGGTTGTGGGCGGTAGTTTTCGTAGGTGGTGGTGGTGGTGGTGGTGGTGGTGGTGGTGCGTGCAGGGGTGGTGTTTGGGGGGAACGTGCCTCACTTAGGTTAACGAGCCTTTAGGTGAAGGGTCGATGCAGTCACCTGAGTAGAAAAGAGAGAAAAGAGAGAGAGAGAGAAGAGAAAAGAAAAGGAGAGAGAGGGGAGAGAGAGAGAGAGAGAGAGAGAGAGGAGAGAGAGGAGAGAGAAGAGAGAGAGAGAGAGAGAGAGGTAACAAATTGCATCCTT
>JACEEZ010007240.1:15000-16830 GCA_016584305.1 Chionoecetes opilio
AACATCATTATTCACATGCACCCGCCCGGCCACTTCCTTTTCGTCTTTCTTCTAAGATTTATGTCGGTGGTCCTCCCATTCCACTGCTTGCCGTTGCGTTCTTCACCGACGTTTATCCAATCTGTCGCTGTGCCGACCGCAGATAAGCTCTCCGCTGTGACTGTTTCTCCATATCGGTGTTTGGTGGTGCATCCCTCAGCGCCACAGTACGCTATCCGCCTAGGTGTTTGGGGGGGCGGGCCCCTCTGCAAGGCTGGCATTACCCGCGTATCTCAGCATCTAGGGAAACATGAACGATTCTACCCCCGAGGATAAGGTGTCTGGTATTTGCAAAACCAAACGACTCTATGAAAAAAAGACTTCAAGGGCGTCTTTACAATCTCTTGAGAGGATTGATTCCAGCATGCTCCAGATATTTCTCGCGGCGGACCCATGGGCGTGTGCGGGCCGCGGAAGGTGCAGGGTCGGGCACGGGGGGGCGGCCAATGGTACATGTTATGAAGCTTGAAAAATGCTGACTTACGCCAAAAGCTGTATTGTCCGTGATCGATGGAAAGTGAATATAGATTTGGTATCTTTAATCAATGGTTTTTAGTTTGGAGTAATGATAAGATGGCAATTGATTTTGATAATGATGACTGGAATGATGTTGGTAATGATAACTGTTTTAAGAGGAAGACGTTGCTTCTCTGTCTGGGGTTTTCCAACGATTCACATAATAACTTTAGGTGCATTTTTTACTCCTCCGACACACCTGCACATGCAAGTTAATTGTCGTGACATTGAGTCCCCTTAATTCCTTCCTTCCTCACATACACACACGCGCCCCAACTATTTACAAGAACAAACTAAGGCCAATTCATTAAACGTGCCTTCATTTTTTCTCACTCAAACATGCATGCATATGTTGTTTTTCATAATTATGTAACCTCAATATCGGGCTGAACCTCTGCCGACCATGCCGATCCTGCTCTTTGGTATCCTCCAAATTTCCCAGACCTGCATTAAAAACTGATCAGGGCTGCGAGGCTCGCCGCTGTACATCAATCTCCACTAGTCGCTGATTGCGCCACAAAAACTGCCTGTCGCCTCAGGGCTGCCGGCCACCGCAAAACCCGACCCCGCTAACCGATAGATCATGTTTTTTTCCTGAAGCCAAAAGGAAACCCGGCACCTGGCCATCCCACCAGAGGGCCACGCCGCTGCTGGGTCAAAGCGGGTCAGGCGGAGGAAAAACTATATTGTGCCACGTATCATCTGGACGTGTAATGTCGCAGCGAAACCTTTGGCACAGATATTTTTATGGACGTTTTTTGTAACTCATTTAAAGAGGCCTAGAATACGTGTTCCTTTCTTCCCGGGGGCGACGATACGGCCGTTTCCTCACTCCTTAACAGACAAGATTTCCGTCTCTAATGAGCTCGGTTGACATGTACGGAATCAATTCACGTAATAATCACAACGCAAGGACGACTTTCAACTGTTTTCAAATTTTCTCTCTGTGAGCAATAGTATAATTCATAATGATCAATAAATATTTACCCGCCTTCACAGAGTCAATAATATAACTGTCCTCATGGTAAGAGCAGGAATGTCTGTATTTATGGCCGCGTGGGTTTGTTTTCTGACTTTCTTTGTCCTCGTTGGGGATGGCGGGAAAGAAAGAGGAGGAGGAGGAGGAAGCAGGAGAACAGTTACGTCCGTCGGTGGATCGGGAGTAACAGACCGCGGGGTAGAGCAGTGCAAGGGGGACACCACCTCTATTACTGGACCTCATTAATCACCTCACAACGAGAGAGAGAGAGAGAGAGAGAAAGAGAGAGGGGAGAG
>JACEEZ010007243.1:7441-9941 GCA_016584305.1 Chionoecetes opilio
GGACCTTTACTCGCGCTGCAGACGCAAAGTGCCTGTGTGACCGGGCCTTATAGAGAAGAGGAGACATAAGGTGGTCAAATGAGGTGGAAGGAAGGAGGAGATGGAAAGGACACAGCCAGCCAGGAAATATGCTTGGGAGGAGGAACGTAAGGTGAACCATAGACCACTGTAAATCTGTAAAGATATAGTGGTCTATGGGTGAACCAATGAGAGAAGGAAGGAGATGAGACACAGGGCGGAGAAGTACAGAGCGCGGGCCCTCGCATGACACACTACACCTGTTAATACCCGTAGCCAGCATACCCGTGGCCAGCATGGATATCGCCACGATCAAGAGTAAGCACGTGAAGAAGGAGGGCAAGGTGCTGGCGGCAGGGTAGTGCGGCGTGGTGTGCAGGGGGCGGCTGGCGCTGTCCCGGGACCCGATTGTTGGCGTGACCGCGGGGGAGCCCGTGGAGGATCCCGAGCTGGTTGCGATGCGCTGCGAGGAGACGGCGGTGGTGCGGGAGGCGGAGGGCGAGGCTGGCGTGCCGGGGTGACCCCCACTCTGCCCCCTGCCTGGTGGTGCACCTGTGCCCGGGGGACGCCCCGGGGGACTGCCTGAGGCGCCCTGCTGGGCCTCGTGCAGGTGTGCGGCGCCTCCACGCCAGGGGCGTCACCCACGGCGACACCCACGAGAGGAACGTGTTGGCGCGCGTGTCCAAGGCGGGGGAGGGGCGCGCCTGCCTGCTGGCCTTGTGTCTGGCCAAGAGGGGCGCCGACCCCCGCCAGCAGGAGTGTGTTGTGGCCACGGCCCTGGAGGCGATCCCCGACACGGACCGCCTCACCGCCCTCAGGTGGAGGCTGAACACCACCTCACCGCCCTCAACGAGGTCACCGCCCCGCTGAACCATGCAGGCCCTACAAGATTGCCGCCTGCAGGCTCGGGAGTGAGGGAGGGAATGACGGAAAAGGACAAACTACTAGGTTGTGAAGAAAAAAAATACAATAGAAAAAATATGATTGAAAAAGCGAAAAATAGAAAAAATAGTTTTTCAGACTGCATCCAATGTGCAAGAGAAGACAAGAAATTTTGTATTGATTTCAGAAGGATTCGTTAAGTTATTTTATATAATGTACAATGTGTGTCTTGTGTTGTCCTGTGCAGATGAAGAGTGTCATGGTGGCCGCCACACAGTGGTGGGCGAGGAGACATCCTGCCCGCGACGCAGCAGCCATGGCGGGGGTCTCCTAGGAGACATCCTGCCCGCGACGCAGCAGCCATGGCAGGGGTCTCCTAGGAGACATCCTGCCCGCGACGCAGCAGCCATGGCAGGGGTCTCCTAGGAGACATCCTGCCCACGTCGCAGCAGCCATGGCAGGGGTCTCCTAGGAGACATCCTGCCCGCGACGCAGCAGCCATGGCGGGGGTCTCCTGGAGACATCCTGCCCGCGACGCAGCAGCCATGGTGGGGGTCTCCTGGGAGACATCCTGCCCGCGACGCAGCAGCCATGGCGGGGTTCTCCTGGAGACATCCTGCCCGCGACGCAGCAGCCATGGCGGGGGTCTCCTAGGAGACATCCTGCCGCGACGCAGCAGCCATGGCAGGGGTTTTCCTAGGAAACATCCTGCCCGCGACGCAGGAGCCATGGCGGGGGTCTCCTAGGAACATCCTGCCCGCGACGCAGCAGCCATGGCGGGGGTCTCCTAGGAGACATTCCTGCCCGCGACGCAAGCAGCCGTGGCGGGGGTCCCTATGAGACATCCTGCCCGCGACGCAGCAGCCATGGCGGGGGTCTCCTGGGACACCCGGGCCCCGCGACGCAGCAGCCGTGGGGGGGGTCTCCTAGGAGACATCCTGCCCGCGACGCAGCACCCATGGCGGGGGTCTCCTAGGAGACATCCTCCCCTGCGACGCAGCAGCCATGTCGGGGGTCTCCTAGGAGACATCCTGCCCGCGACGCAGCAGCCATGGCGGGGGTCTCCTAGGAGACATCCTGCCCGCGACGCAGCAGCCATGGCGGGGGTCTCCTAGGAGACATCCTGCCCGCGACGCAGCAGCCATGGCGGGGGTCTCCTAGGAGACATCCTGCCCGCGACGCAGCAGCCATGTCGGGGGTCTCCTAGGAGACATCCTACCCGCGACGCAGCAGCCATGGCGGGGGTCTCCTAGGAGACATCCTGCCAGCGACGCAGCAGCCATGGCGGGGGTCTCCTAGGAGACATCCTGCCCGCGACGCAGCAGCCATGGCGGGGGTCTCCTAGGAGACATCCTGCCAGCGACGCAGCAGCCAGCGTGTCTGTCACGTCTTTGGTACCTGTGTGCTGTCATGACTTGTGCATCTCTGCCTGTCACGCCTTTGGTACCTGTGTGCTCTGTCATGACTTGTGCAACTCTATCTGTCACGCCTTTGGCACCTGTGGGCTCTGTCATGACTTGTGCAACTGTCTGTCACGCCTTTGGTACCTGTGGGCTCTGTCATGACTTGTGCAACTCTATCTGTCACGCCTTTGGCACCT
>JACEEZ010007243.1:14941-39941 GCA_016584305.1 Chionoecetes opilio
AGAATACAATGACGTCCAAACGTCGCTGCAAAAGGACCTAATTAAGTCTCTAAAAGCGCGAGTATGAAGAAAAATTGCAAAGGAATCCAATCAAACCCGAAAAGGTTCTTTCATACGTTCGAAGTAAGAAAAACGTCAAAACAAGTATTGGACCACTGAGAATAAATAATAGTTATCGTTGGTAAATGATAATAGAGTATGGCGTTCGTACTCAATGATCTTTAACGCGGTATTTATTAAAGAAGAACGAAACTCCTATTTACAGAACCAGTAACATGTATGCGGACCTCGAAGGGATGACTGGTAATAGGAGAGATAACAGTAGACGAAATATCAAAGTATTTTGCTGAAACTTGACCCCAGCAAATCCGTGGGAAGGAGACGAAAATCTTCGCCACGACTACTTCGCGAATGTATGTCACTTTCGCTCCCATTAAAGATTATTTTTCAGTAAAATCGCTAAGTGAAAAAATGTTCCTAGTATGTGATTAGCTAATGTTTACACCGATATTCAAAAAGGGAGTAGAGCCTCGCAAAGTAAGTTATCGCCCAATTATCCTACCGTCCGTGTTTGTTAACTATTTAGAGAAATAATGCGGGATAAAATAGTGTCTTTCCTCGATGAAAATAACTCTATAACTAAACTCCCAGCATGGATTTCGAATATAGAGATCCTGCTTAACAAACTACTGGATTTTTTTGTCATTTATTCAAACTGGGACCTAAAATTCCTCGATGTAATATCATTGATTTTTCAGAAAGCCTTCGATAGGACAGTTTCCATAAGCGAACTGTTACCAAGCTAAGGCACCTGGCATAGGAGGCATTATGTTCATGATTGGCGATTGGCTTTCAAATCGTAAACACCTGTTAGTGAATAAATGGTGAGGCGTCTGATTGTTAGATGTCACTAGTGGGGTGCCTCAGGGCTCGGTCTTTGGTCCTACTCTTTTTTCTGATATATATCAACGATCTGGACGGCGGACTTGTATCTAAAATATCAAAATTTGCAGATGACACCAAATTAGGCGGTTAAGCATATACTAGAGAAAACTGCGAACTCATACAAAGTGAATCTCGAATAACTATCAGATTGTAGTGATAAATGGCTATTAAAATTCAATTCCGTAATGTCTGTAATGCATATAGGCAACGATGAACCTCAAATATAACTATCAAATGCAAAATAAATCGTTAACTGAAGTACAGCAGGAAAAGGTTTAGGTGTCATTCATCAGTAATGATCTGAAAACCAGTTGCATTGCCTATCTGCCAGTAAAAAGGCAATATGATGTTGGGCTTTATAAACGTAACTTTGAACATAAAACTCCGAAGTATGACTACAATTATACACGTCCTTGTTAGGCCGCACTTGGAATAATGCGTTAAATTCGGTCCGCCCTGTTTCGTAAAAGATCAGCCAAATTTGGGATCAGTGCAAAGAAAGAGGCCAACCAGAACAAATTCCATCTCTGCGAAATTCATCTTATGAAGAGAGACTGCGGAAACTAATATGTTTTCCTAAGGATCGGTAGAATCCGTGGGACTTGATAGAAACCTTTAAGATCCTAAAGGGTTTTGTGTCATTTAATCACGAGACGCTATCGACTTTCAACTCAAGTGACAACACAAATAATGGTTTAAACTAAACGGTCAACGTTTGCATCACCGATCTCCGTAAAAATTATTGTCAATGTTAGAGTCGTTGAATTCGATGGAAAAAGGTTACCAGCAAATGTCTTCGGAAGCCAACACAATAACTACATTCAAAAACTGACTTGACTGCGCAACTGTAAAAGTAAAATGGGTATTGATAGGGCGAAATTCGGGATCTAGTCCCCCGTATGCGATTAGTTGTAGTGGTAGTTGGTAGTTGTAGTTAGTATTTTTCATATCCTATCATGCTGCACTATGGACTTCCATGTTCCTTCCTCTTTAGGGACATGGTATCTTATTTCCAACTGTTTTCTTACAAGTAGTTGATAGTTAGTAGTATGTAAGTTCAGCAGATACCCTCGCTCTGTGACCAATAGGTCTCCTGGTGTCTGTTACTTCCTATGTAATATTATGTAATCCTTCTTCCTCCTGCTCCTCCTCCTCCTCCTCCTCCCTCCTCCTCCTCCCTCCTCCTTTCTCCTCATCCTGCTCCTCCTCCTCCTCCTCCTCTCCTCCTCCCTCCTCCTTCTCCTCCTGCTCCTCCTCCTCCTCCTCCTCCCTCTCCTCCTCCTCCTCCTCCTCCTCCTCTTCCTCCTCCTCCTCCTCTTCCTCCTCCTCCTCCTCCCCTGCCCCTCCTCCTCATCCTCCTGCTCCTCCTCCTCTTCCTCCTCCTGCTCCTCCTTCTTCTTCTTCTTCTCCTCTAGGCTATTATTTATTTGTATGCTTCAATATTCCTGTTTGTATTAAGTATTTTATCTATATTTGTTGTCGATGTTCTTGTTGCTGCCTATTACGTATTTTCTCTTTTTTTTTTTTTTTTTTTTTTTTTTTTTTTTTTTTCGTTTTATAGGTTTTGAATTTTTATTTCCCTTTCTTCGCGTCATAATCTTTCGTCTTCTTTTCCCTTTTTTCCTCTTTTTTTCCTTTTTTTTCCAATTTCGTTATAATATTTTTTTTAGGTATTGTTTTCCTCATTAATTTTGTCTCCAATCTTTCTTGCTTTTTTCTTCTTCTTAATTACTTCTCTGTATTGTATTTCATTATCATCCCTTCCATACTTGTCTTTATCTTCCTCCTGCTTCTCTATTCGTATTGTCCTCCTAATCTACTCCTCCTCCTCCTCTTCTCCTCCTCCTCCTCCCTCCTCCTCCTCCTCCTCCTCCTCTCCTCCCCTCCTCCTCCTCCCCTCCTCCTCCTCCTCCTCCCCTCCTCTCCCTCCTCCCTCCTCCCCTCCTCCTCCTCACTTCTAAACACTACTGGTGTGAGGTCGTGAACCCCTCTCGCTCCCTGCGACCACTCAGCTCCCGCGCATCCAACCACATTTTACTACTTCATCACGTCGTTATTGTCACACTAAGTTTTTCTTTAGATATTTTTCCCGTCGTACATAACACACTTTACATCTCAATTAAATATTGCGATATATAGGAAACAGCTTACACACAATCATACCCACAGTGATAAACATTGATAAAATAATTAACAGTCTCTCAGCTGCTTATAAAATAACCAAAACACTTACTTATAAACTTGCACGTCCTCTGTACAAATTTGTAATTTTTTTGTGCCTGCTGTAGTAGTAAAGTAATAACATATTTTAAGTGCATATATTCAAAGGCATCTATTTTTCCCCAAAAGGTAGTACGTACATGGTGTGGGCAGCTACACAGCCTTGAGAAAGTATTCCAAGGGAATGACCTTTTAAACCGCGTAAATCCCTTAACTAATTAATTTGCGTCCCTCATCCCCTCCTTCCCTCCTCCACACGCAGAGACACCCATATCTGCACGTACACACACCCTTACCTGCACGTACACACATATATTCATATTTATTTTGGTAAACTTTCCTACAAACTTTTATCAGAATGCCTGCACAACTTACTAAATGCCTTAAGTGTGAGGGTCGTTTTGCTAAGCAGTACTTTCTAAATTCCTATACATGTAGGCTCTGTACGATAACAGAGGAGCTTTGTACGCTAACTAAGGATTCACGCGCGAGAGAGAGTTTTTTAGAGAGTCAAAATGTAGATCTAAAGCGTAGCTACGAGGTGTTAAAAGAATTTGTAATTTCCAATGTCGGGGTACCCACCTGCCAGGTACCTCCCTCTCTCACCCCTCCCACTTTTTCCTCCCTCTTCCCCTCCTCCTTCTCTCCCTCCGCCTCCTCCTCTATCAAACCTTCTTCTCCCTCATGCCCCCCTGTCCCATCCTTAGTACCGTCTGCCTCCCTCACCACCACTCACTGTCCACCGTTCAAAACACACTCCTATGCATTGCGTTCAAAGTCCTCCTCCTCCTCCTCCTCCTCTTCCTCTTCCTCTTCCTCTTCCTCTTCCTCCTCCTCCTCCTCCTCCTCCTCCTCCTCCTCTCCCCCTTCCTCCTCCTCCTCCTCCGCCTCCTCCTCCTCCTCCTCCTCCTCCTCTTCCTCCTCCTCACCCTCTTCCTCCCCCCCTTCCTCCTCTTCCTCCTCCTCCTCCTCCTCCTTCTCCTCCTCATCCCCTTCTATTTCATCCAACCCCTCCACCTCCTCCACCTCCTCCTCCTCTACCTCCTCCTCCTTCCCCCCTCCTCCTACTCCTACTCCTCCACCTCCTCCACCACCTCCTCCACCTCCTCCTCCTCCTCCTCCTCCTTCCTCCCCCCTCCTCCCCTCCTCCCTCCTCCCCCTCCTCCTCCTCCTCCTCCTCCTCCTCTCCTCCTCCTCCTCCTCCTCCTCCTCCTCCTCCTCCTCCCCCTTCTCACTCCTCTACACCAGCCCCCCCCTCCTCCCCCGCTCCCTCGTTTTTCTCCTTCCCTGCTCCTTTTTTCCCCGTAAGGCGAGGATCACGACGACCAACAGCAGTCAAGGCGCCCCTAACGATCAAAACCTAAACAAATTTCAGGTTCTTGGAGAAATGAAGGAAAGACGTACACGAGACCAGATTGATCGGGGACTCAATTCCCCGAGGACAACTGGTGGAGTTTTGTGGTAGGGTCACGAGTGATAAAAGGAAGCGCTTCTTTTTCCCCAGGAGCAAGACTAGACGACATCACTGCAGCCTGCGATGACGTCACAAAGAACACTAACCCGATAACACTCTCTATGTCATTCCATGCAGGAACCAACGACGTGTACAGTAGCGGATCTGAAGAAATTCTGGACAAGTACAGGAAGTTGATCCGGAAATTCAAGACTAAATCTAATCATATTATTATTTCAGGAATTCTCCCCAGACTAGGAGTAGGCCGACGCTTTTACGATAAGGGGGTTCAGCACAAAAAACCCGACTGAGGTCTCTTTGTGCACAGGAGAATGTAGACTTCGCAAACTTCTGGGATAATTTCTACGAGGATCCCATCCTGGTTGAGGATTCCATCCTGTTTGGGGATGACGGACTCCACCTCAGCCCCGTCGGCCACGCACGATTAGGACGTCTGCTAAATGACAAAGTTTCTTCTTACAGATCAAAAAACGACGAGCGGACGGCGGTAGCAGCATCACCTTAACCCCTTTCTTACCCCACAGCAACGCTGGGTCACGTCCCGTTTCCGCAAATGCTAATCAAAGTAATTTAATCAAGCGCCCTGTAACAGTGGACCCTAGACGCCCAGCCCCCGGTAAACCCTCAGCAAGGTTACCAAAACTATCAAGGAACTCAAAATTACTCTACACAAATGCCAGAAGCATTATTTTAAAGCGTAACGAATTATTAGCATACGTTTTTTGCCGAAAACGCCAGATATCGTCAGTATCACTGAGAGTTGGGTCAACACAAAAAGATAAACATTTTTTAGCTGAAATAGCCATTCCAGGCTATAAGACATTCCTAAATTGTCGCACGCATAAAGCAGGTGGAGGTGTCATTCTTTACATTAAAGAAGATTTGCAAGCAATCGAATCGATAAAGTAAACAAAAATCATTATGACTCAGTCTACGCAAAGATAAGCTAACGGTAAATTGCTAACTATTGGGACAATATATCGTCCTCCCAAATCTAATGCGGAAGTAAATTGCCCTCCTGTATGACGAGATAAAATCAGTTTGTGAACAATAATAACGATACAATTATTTTTGGAGATTTTAACCTACCTCGTATAAACTGGAATAATAATTCTGCTGATAGAGAAGGTATTTCGATTGCTTTAAAATGGTGAACGAAGTATATTTAAATCAGGTGGTCCGTGAGCCTACAAGGGGTAATAGTATCCTAGATTTAGTTTTCACTACCCACATTGATCTGATTGATTACTGCGATATAGGTGGGAAAATTTTGGGAAACATTGATCACAGGTTAATCAGATGCGGCATAAATTGCAATGTAGATATCACAGAAAATCGGTTACTAGTCCCAAATTATAATAAAGCAGATTTCACGAAGATCAGCAGGGTACTAAGCGAAGTTGAATGGATTGACCTACTAAATGGTAATAACGCCGAAAACATGTGTAATGTATTCACTAATAAACTCCAATCAGGGTGGAAAAACATGTTCCCATGGTAAGAAAACGTTTGAATAACATAAACAGACCAAGTTGGATGGAAAAATGAGATCCAACAAATCATTGACAGAAAGCGCCGAGGTATAAAGTTTACAAACGATCAAATGCAGACTGCGATTCTAGAGAATACAACTGACGTATAACGTCGCTGCAAAGGGACTAATTAAGTCCCAAAAAGCGCGGAGTATGAAAAAAAAATTGCAAAGGGAAACCAAATCAAACCCGAAAAGGTTCTTTCAAACGTTCGAAGTAAAAAAAAACGTTTAAAAAAAAGTTTTTGGGCCACTGAAAGATATAATAATATCTTGGTAAAGATAATAAGAGTAAAGGCGTTCGTACTCAATGAATACTTTAAAGCGGTATTTTTTAAAGAAGACGAAACTCCATTACCAGAACCAGTAAACATGTATGCAGGACTCGAAAGGGATAGACTGGTAATAGGAGAGATAACAGTAGACGAAATATCGAAGTATTTTCTGAAACTTGACCCCGCAAAATCCGTGGGGTGGACGAAATCTCGCCACGACTACTTCGCGAATGTCATAAATCAACTTTCGCTCCCATTAACGATTATTTTCAATAAATCGCTAAGTGAAAAAAATATTCCTAGTATGTGGAAATTAGCTAATGTTACACCGATATTCAAAAAAGGGAGTAAGAGCCTCGCAAGTAATTATCGCCCAATTTGTCTAACGTCCGTGATTGTTAAACTATTTGAGAAAATATTGCGGGAGAAAATAGTGTCTTTTCTCGATGAAAATAACTCAATACTAAATCCCAGCATGGATTTGGAAATAAGAGATCCTGCTTAACAAACCTACTGGATTTTTTAATGTCATTTATTCAAACTGGGACGCTAAAATTTCCCCCGGATGTAATATACCTCGATTTTTAGAAAGCCTTCGTACAGTTTCCCAAAGCGACTTTTGACCAAACTAAGGGCACATGGCTTAGGAGAGCAATTATGTTCATGGATTGGCGATTGGCTTTCAAATCGTAACAACGGGTAGTAATAAAAGGCGAGGCACTGATTGGTTAGATGTTACTAGTGGGGTGCCTCAGGGTCGGGGCTTGGGTCCTACTCTTTTCTGATATTTTATCAACGATCTGGACTGCGGGCTTGTATCTAAAATATCGAAATTTTCAGATGACACCAAATTAGGCGGTAAAGCATATACTAGAGAAAACTGCGAACTCATACAAAGTGATTTTCGACAAACTATCAGATTGGAGTGATAAAAGCTATAAAATTCAATTCCGATAAATGTAAAGTAATGCATATAGGGAACGATAACCTCAAAAAATAACTATCAAATGCAAAATAAATCGTTAACTGAAGTACAGCAGGAAAAGGATTTAGGTGTCATCATCAGTAAAGATCTGAAAACCCGTCCGCATTGCCCAGCTGCCAGTAAAAAGGCAAATATGATGTTGGGCTTTATTAAAAGTAACTTTTAACATAAAAACTCCGAAAGTAATGACACAATTATACACGTCCTTGGTAGGCCCCCCACTTGGAATATGCCGTTCAATTCTGGTCGCCCTGTTTCGTAAAAGATCAAGCCAAAAATTTGGAAAACAGTGCCCAAAGAAGAGCAAACCAAACAAATTCCATTTTCCTGCGAAATTCATCTTATGAAGAGAGACTGCGGAAATTAATATTTTTCCCTAAAGGATCGTAGAATTCGTGGGGACTTGATAGAAAAACCCTTTAAAATTCTAAAAGGTTTTGGGTGTCACTAAATCAGAGAAAACCCATTCGAGCTTTCAACTCAAGTGACAACAAGAAATAATGGTTTAAAAAATAAACGGTCAACGTTGCATCACCGATCTCCGTAAATTATTTCAATGTTGAGTCGTTGAACGATGGAACAAGTTACCAGCAAATGTTGTCGGAGCAGCACAATAACTACATTTAAAAACAGACTTGACGCGCACTCCCAAGTAAATGGGTATTGATAGTGCGATTTCGTATCTAGTCCCCCGTATCGATTATTTGTAGTGGTAGTGGTAGTGGTAGTTGTAGTTAGTATATTTCATACCCTATTTTTCTGCACTACGAAACTTCCATGTTCCTATTTTTTAGGGCATGGTATCATTTTCCAACTGTTTTCTTACATGTATTGATAGTTAGTAGTATGTTTTTTCAGCAGATACCCTCGTCATGGACCAATAGGTCCCCTGGTGTCTGTTATTCCTATGTAATCCTATGAAAATCCTCCTCCCCCCCCCCTCCCCTGCGCCGACGCCTCCTTCTCCCTCCTCCTCACTATCTCCTCCTCCCCCATCCCCCGCCCCCTCCTCCTCCCACTTCTCGCCCCTCCCCTTTGGGCCCCCTTCTTTCCCCCTCCCCCACCTCCACCTCCTCCCTTTCCTCTCCTCCCTCCTCCTACTCCTCCTCCTCCTCCTCTTCCTCGCCTTCCTACCCTTCTTACCCCTCCTCTTCCTCCTCCCACTCCTCCTCCCCTTCTCACTCCTCTACACCAGCCTCTCCTTTTCCCCCGCTCCTTCGTCTTCTCCTTCACCTGCTCCCTTCGTTCCAGTAAGACGAGGGTCGCGACGATCAACAGCAGTTAAGGCGCCCTTAACGATCACAACCTTCAACAAATTTCAGGTTCTAGGCGAAATGAAGGAAGACGTACACGAGACCAGATTGATCGGGGACTCAATTCTCCGAAGACAGCTGGTGGAGTTTTGCGGTAGGGTTACAAGTGACAAAAGGAAGCGCTTCTGTTTCCCAGGAGCAAGACTCGACGACATC
The DNA here is from genome assembly GCA_016584305.1 of Chionoecetes opilio. Taxonomy (NCBI): domain Eukaryota; kingdom Metazoa; phylum Arthropoda; class Malacostraca; order Decapoda; family Majidae; genus Chionoecetes; species Chionoecetes opilio. The sequence goes on from JACEEZ010007243.1 coordinate 23,841, forward strand.
ACTGCAGCCTGTGATTTCGTCACCAAGAACACTAACGATAACACTCTCTATGTCATTCATGCAGGAACCAACGACGTGTACAGTAGCGGATCTGAAGAAATACTGCCCAAATACAGAAGTGATCCGAAAAATTAGGACTAAACTAATCATATCATTATTTCAGGAATTCTCCCCAGACTAGGTGTAGGCCAACGCTTTTACGATAAAGCGTTCAGCGCAAATAACTGGCTAAGGTCTCTTTGTGCACAGGAAAATGTAGACTTAGCAAACTTCTGGGATAATTTCTACGAGGACCCCATCCTGGTTGAGGATTCATTCCTGTTTGGGGATGACGGACTCCACCTCAGCCCCGTTGGCCATGCACGATTAGGACGTCTGCTAAATGATAAAGTTTCTTCTTATAGATAAAAAAACGACGAGCGGACGGCAGTAGCAGCATCATCTTAACCCCTTTCTTACCCTACAGCTGGGTTTGCTGGGTCACGTTCCGTTTCCGCAAATACTAATCAAAATAACTTAATCAAGCGCCCTGGTACAGTGGACCCTAGACACCCTGCCGGTAAACCCTCACGCAAGGTTACCAAAACTATTAAGGAACTTAAATTTACTCTACACAAATGCCAGAAGCATTTATTTTAAAGCGTAACGAACTATTAGCACACGTTGTTGCCGAAACGCCAGATATCGTTAGTATCACTGAAAGTTGGATCAACACAAAAGATAAACATTTATTGGCTGAAATAGCAATTCCAGGCTATAAGACATTCCTAAATTGTCGTACGCATAAAGCAGGTGGAGGTGTCATTCTTTACATTAAAGATAATTTCCAAGCAATCGAAATTGATAAGGTAAATAAAGATCATTATGACTCAGTCTACGCAAAGATAAAGCTAAACGGTAAATTGCTAACTATTGGGACAATATATCGTCCTCCCAAATCTAATGCGGAAGTCGATTGCCTCCTTTATGACTAGATAAAATCAGTTGTAAACAATAATAACGATACAATTATGTGTGGAGATTTTAACCTACCTCGTATAAACTGGAATAATAATTTTGCTGATAGAGAATGTATGCGATTGCTTGATATGGTAAACGAATTATATCTAAATCAGGGGTCCGTGAGCCTAAAAGGATAATAGTATCCTAGATTTATTTTTACTGCCAAACATTATCTGATTGATTACTGCGATATAGGTGAACATTTGGCAAACAGTGATCACAGGTTAATCAGATGCGGCATAAATGCAATGTAGCCCATACAGAAAATCGGTTATTATTTCCCCAATATAATAAAGCAGTTTTCACGAAGATCAGCAGGGTACTAAGCGAAGTGTTTGGGTTGACCTACTAAAACGGTAATAACCCCGAAAATTGTGTAATTTATTCACAAATAAACTCCAATCGGGGGTTAAAAACATGTTCCCATGATAAGAAAACGTCTGAATAACATAAGCAAGCCCAGGTGGATGACTAAGGGAGATCAACAATCATTGGCATAAGCGACGAGCGTATAAAGTTTACAAGCGATCAATGCGGACTGCGTTTCTAGAAAAATACAATGACGTAAAACGTCGTTGCAAAGATAAAAAGACAAAAAGCGCGAGTATGCAGAAAAAATTGCAAAGGAATCCAAATCAAACCCGAAAAGGTTCTTTCAATACGTTCGAAGTAAGAAAAACGTCAAAACAAGTATTGGGCCATTGAAAAAAATAAAAATAACATCTGGTAAATGATAATAAGAGCAGGCATGCGTACTCAATTTACTTTAATCCCGGTATTTATTAAAGAAGACGAAGCTCCGTTACCAGAACCAGTAAACATGTGTGCGGGACTCGAAAGTGATAGATTGGAAATAGGAGAGATGACAGTAGACGAAATATCAATGTATTTGCAGAAACTTGACCCAGCAAAATCCGTGGGGGTAGACGAAATTTCGCCGCGATTACTTCGCGAATGTCACCGTAAACTTTCGCTCCCATTAAAGATAATTCTCAATAAATCGCTAATGGACAAAAATTTTCCCTAGTATGGGGGAAATTAGTAATTTTAAAACCCCCAATATCAAGAAAGGGTGTAATAGCCTCGCAAGTAATTATCGCCCAATTAGTCTAACGTCTGTGATTGTCAAACTATTTGAAAATTTTGCGGGATAAAATAGTGTCTTTTCTCCATGCAAATAACTCAATACTAATCTCCCAGCATGGATTTCGAAACAAGAGATCCTGCTTAACAAACCTACCGGATTTTTTTTGTCATTTATTCAAACTGGGACGCTAAAATTCCCTCGGAGTAATATAAACCCTTGATTTTCAGAAAACCTTCGATACAGTTCCCATAAGCGACTGTTGCCCAAGCCCAAGGGCACAGGCTTAGGAGAGCAATTATGTTATGGATTGGCGATTGGCTTTCAAATCGTAAACAACGGGTGGGGAATAAATGGCGAGGGATCTGATTGGTTAATGTTACTAGTGGGGTGCCTCAGGGCTCGGTCTTTGGGGCCTACTCTTTTTTTGATATATATCAACGATCTGGACTGCGGACTTGTATCTAAAATATCCAAATTTGCAGATGACACCAAATTAGGCGGTAAAGCATATACTAGAGAAAACTGCGAACGCATACAAAGTGATCTCGACAAACAATCAGATTGCAGTGATAAATGGCTATTAAAATTCAATTCCGATAAATGTAAAGTAATGCATATAGGCAACGATAACCTCAAATATAACTCAAATGCAAAATAAATCGTTAACTGAAGTACAGCAGGAAAAGGATTTAGGTGGCATCATTTAGTAATTTATTGAAAACCAGTCCGCATTGCCTAGCTGCCAGTAAAAAAGCAAATATGATGTTGGGCTTTATTAAACGCAACTTTAAACATAAAACTCCGAAAGTAATGACACAATTATACACGTCCTTTGTTAGGCCGCACTTGGAATATGCCGTTCAATTCTGGTCGCCCTGTTTTGTAAAAGACCAAGCAAAATTGGAATCAGTGCAAAAAAGATTCCATCTCTGCGAAATTCATCTTATGAAGAGAGACTGCGGAAACTTAATATGTTTTCCTTAAAGGATCGTAGAATCCGTGGGGACTTGATAGAAACCTTTAAGATCCTAAAAGGATTTGATGTCATTAATCAAGAGAACCTATTCGAGCTTTCAACTCAAGTGACAACAAGAAATAATGGTTAAAAACTAAACGATCAACGTTGCATCACCGTTCTCCGTAAAAATTATTTCAATGTTAGCGTCGTTGATCGATGGAACAAGTTACCAGCAAATGTTGTCGAAACCTGCACAATAACTACATTTAAAAAAGACTTGAAGCGCACTGTAAAGTATATGGGTATTGATAGTGCCCTGCAAATTCATATTTAGTCCCCCGTATCGATTAGTTGTAGTGGTAGTGGTAGTTGTAGGTAGTATATTTCATATCCTATCATTCTGTACTACGAAAACTTCCATGTTCCTATCTTCTTTAGGGACATGGTATCATTTTCCAACTGTTTTCTTACAAATAGTTGATAGTTAGTAGTATGTAGTTCAGCAGATACCCTCGTCATGGACCAATAGGTCTCATGGTGTCTGTTATTCTTATGTAATCCTATGTAAAAAATCCTCCTCCTCCTCCTTTCCCCCTCCCCTCCTCCTCCTCCTCCTCCCCCCTCTCCTCCTCCTCCTCCCCCTCCTCCTCCTCCTCCTCGCTTTCAAATCGTAAACAAAAGGGTAGTAATAAAGGCGAGGCATCTGATTGGTAGATGTTACTAGTGGGGTGCCTCAGGGGCCCGGGCTTGGTTCCTACCCCTTTTTCTGATATATTTTCAATGATTCTGGATGCGGACTTGTATCAAATATCGAAATTGCAGATGACACCAAATTAGGAGGTAAAACATATACTAGAGAAAACGCGAAATCATACAACGTGCCCCTCGACAAACTATCAGATTGGAGTGATAAATGGCTATTAAAATTCAAATTCCGATAAATGTAAAGTAATGCATTAGGCAACGAAACCTCAAGTATAACTATCAAATGCAAAAAAAAATCGCTAAATGAAGTACAGCAGGAAAAAGATTTAGGTGTCATCATCAGTAACGATCTTAAAACCAGTCCGCATTGCCTAGCTGCCAGTAAAAAGGCGAATATGATGCTGGGCTTTATTAAACGCAACTTTGAACATAAACTCCGAAAGTAATGACACAATTATACACGTCCTGGTTTGGCCGCACTTAGAATATGCCGTTCAATTCTGGTCGCCCTGTTTCGTAAAAGATCAAGCCACATTGGAATCAGTGCAAAGAACAGCAACCAAACAAATTTTATCTCGCGAAATTCAAAACTATGAAGAGAGACTGCGGAAAAATAAAAGTTTTCCTTAAAGGACGTAAATCGGGGGACTTGATAGAAATTTAAGACCTAAAANAATTCATTTAGAAGAGAGATGCGGAAACATAATATGTTTCCTTAAGGATCGTAGAATCCGTGGGACTTGATAGAAACCTTTAAGATCTAAAGGATTTGATGTCATTAATCAAGAGAACCTATTCGAGCTTTCCTCAAGTGGCAACAAGAAATAATGTTTTAAACTAAAGGGTTTCAACGTTGCATCACAGATCTCCGTAAAAATTATTTCAATGTTAGAGTCGTTTGAACGATGGAACAAGTTACCAGCAAATGTAGTCGAAGCCGAACAATAACTACATTTAAAAAAACAGACTTGACGCGCACGTAAAGTAAATGGGTATTGATAGTGCCCTGCGAATTCATATTTAGGCCCCCCCGGATCGATAGTTGGTAGTGGTAGTGGTATTTGTAGTTAGTATATTTATATCCTATCAACTTTTCTCTACGAAACTTCCATGTTCCTATCTTCTTTAGGGACATGGTATTTTTTTCCAACTGTTTTTTTACATTTTAGTTGATAGTTAGTAGTATGTAGTTCAGCAGATACCCTCGTCATGGACCAATAGGTCTCCTGGTGTCTGTTATTCCTATGTAATCCTATGTAATCCCCCTCCCCCTCCACGTGACAACAAGAAACAGCGGTTTAAAACTGAATGGTCAACGTTTCATCACAGATCTCAGTAAAAAATATTTCAATGTTAGAGTTGTTATCGATGGAACAAATTACCAGCAAATGTTGTCGAAGCACAATAACTTCATTTAAAAACAGACTTGACGCGCATTGTAAAGTAAATGGGTTATGCTATTGCCCTGCGAATTTATATTATAGTCCCCCGGATCGATTTGTGTTAGTGGTAGCTGTAGTTAGCATACTTCATATCCTATCATTCCTCACTACGAAACTTTCATGTTCCTATCTTCTTAAGGGACATGGTATCCTTTTCCAACTGTCCTCTTACGTGTAGTTAATAGTTAGTAGTATGTAGTACAACAGATACCCTAGTTATGGACCAATAGGTCTCCTGGTGTCTGTTATTCCTATGTATTCCTATATATTTCCTCCTCCTCCTCCTCCTCCTCCTCCTCCTCCTAAATCCCAAACCCCCTCCCTCACTCCCTCTAACCCCTTTCCCACCCCCAGCAACCTCCCCCTTTTTTCCTCCCAACTTCCTACTTTCTCCCTCTGTACCAGGGACCTAGACACCCTAAACCCCACGCAACGGGGCTTTTCCCAAAACTAATTTAAAGGAACTTAAAATTTTCTATAAAACCAAATGCCAAGGAACCAAACATTAAGTTTTAAAGCCGGTTTAAAACTTTAATTATTTGGGGTTTCGTTTTTTCCAAAACGCCAGATATCGTTAGTATCACTGAGAGTTGGGTTTAACACCAAAGATAACATTATTCTGAAATAACCATTCCAGGCTACAAGACATTCCTAAATTATCGATAATGCAGGTGGAGGTGTCATTCTTTACAATAAAGATAATTTCCAAGCAATCGAAATCGATAAAATAAATAAAGATCATTATGACTCAGTCCACGCAAAGATTAAGCTTAACGGTAAACTGCTAACTATTGGGACAATATATCGTCCTCCTAAAATCAAATGCGGAATAGATTGCCTCCTGTATGACGAGTTAAAGTCAGTTGTCAACAATAATAACGATACAATTATATGTGGAGATTTTAACCTACCTCGTATAAACTGGAATATAATTCTGCTGATACAGAAGGTATGCGATTGCTTGATATGGTAAACGAAGTATATTTAAATCAGGTCAATATTTAAATCAGTTTCCTAGATTTAGTTTTCACAACTGACATTGATCTGATTGATTATTGCGATATAGGTGAACATTTGGCAAACAGTGATCACAGGTTAATCAGATGCGGCATTAATTGCAACTTAGATATCACAGAAAATCGGTTATTAGTTCCCAACTAAAATAAAGCAGATTTCACGAAAATCAACAGGGTACTAAGCGGAGTTGATTGGATTGACCTACTAAATGGTAATAACGTCGAAAACATATGTACTTTATTCACAAATAAACTCCAATCGGTTGTTGAAAAATATGTTCCTATGGTAAGAAAACGTTTGAATAACATAAACAGACCCTGTTGGATGACTAATGAGATTCAACAAATCATCGGCAGTAAGCGCCGAGCGTATAAAGTTTACAAGCGATCAAATGCAGACTGCGATTCTAGAGATTACAATGACGTAAAGCGTCGTTGCAAAGAATTAATTAAGTCTAAAAAGCGAGAGTATAAAGAAAAAATTGCAAAGGAATCCAAAATTCCAAATCAAACTCGAAAAGGTTCTTTCAATACGTTCGAAGTAAGAAAAACGTCAAAACAAGTATTGGGCCACCGAAAGATAAGAATAAAATCTTGGTAAATGATAATAAGAGTATGGCGTTCGTACTCAATGATTACTTTAATGCGGTTTTTATTAAAGAAGACGAAGCTCCATTACCAGAACCAGTAAACATGTTTGCGGGACTCGAAAGTGATAGATTGGTAATAGGAGAGATAACAGTAGACGAAATATCAAAGTATTTGCAGAAACTAGACCCAGCAAAATCCGTGGGGGTGGACGAAATCTCGCCGAGATTACTTCGCGAATGTCACAGTCAACTTTCGCTCCCATTAAAGATTATTTTCAATAAATCGCTAATGGACAAAAATGTTCCTAGTATGTGGAAATTAGCTAATGTTACACCGATATTCAAGAAAGGGAGTAAGAGCCTCGCAAGTAATTATCGTCCAATTAGTCTAACGTCTGTGATTGTTAAAATATTTGAGAAAATATTGCAGGATAAAATAGTGTCTTTTCTCGATGAAAATAACTCAATATTAAACTCCCAGCATGGATTTCGAAATAAGAGATCCTGCTTAACAAACCTACTCGATTTTTTCAATGACATTCCTTCAAACTGGGACGCTAAAACTCCCTCGGATATAATATACCTTGATTTTCAGAAAGCCTTCGATACAGTTCCCCATAAGCGACTTTTGACCAAGCTAAGGGCACAAGGCTTAGGAGAGCAGTTATGTTCATGGATTGGCGATTGGCTTTCAAATCGTAAACAACGGGTAGTAATAAATGGCGAGGCATCTGATTGGTTAGATGTTATTAGTGGGGTGCCTCAGGGCTCGGTCTTGGGTCCTACTCTTTTTCTGATATATATCAATGATCTGGACTGCGGACTTGTCTCTAAAATATCGAAATTTGCTGATGACAGCAAATTAGGCGGTAAAGCATATACAAGTGAATTCTGCGAACTCATACAACGTGATCTCGACAAACTATCAGATTAGAGGGATAAATGGCTATTAAAATTCAATTCCGATAAAGTTAAAGTAATGCATATAGGCAACGATAACCTCAAATATAACTATCACATGCAAAATAAATCGTTAACTGAAGTACAGCAGGAAAAGGATTTAGGTGTCACCATTAGTAATGATCTTAAAACCAGTACGCATTGCCTAGCTGCCAGTAAAAAGGCGAATATGATGTTGGGTTTCATTAAACGCAACTTTGAACATAAAACTCCGAAAGTAATGACACGATTATACACGTCTTTGGTTAGGCCGCACTTAGAATATGCCGGTCAATTCTGGTCGCCTTGTTTCGTAAAAGATCAAGCCAAATTGGAATCAGTTCAAAGAAGAGCAACCAAACTAATACCATCTGCGAATCTTTATAAAAGACTGCGGAAACTTAAAATGTTTCCTTAAAGGATGTAAACCTGGAACTTGATGAAAACCCTTTTAACCCAAAAGATTTTTATGTCATTAAACAAGAGACCTATTTGGCTTTCTTCTCAAATGACAAAAGAAATAAAGGTTTTAAACGAACGGTCAACTTGCATCACTTCTCAGTAAAAATTATTTTTAATGTTAGAGTTGTTTTATCGATGGAACAAATTCACCAAAAGTTGTTTTCCCCCCCAGCCAATAAATTCATTTAAAACAAATTTAGCGCACTGTAAAGTAAATGGGTATTAATATTGCCCTGCGAATTCATAATATAGCCCCCCGGATCGATTAGTGTTAGTGGTAGTTGTAGTTAGCATATTTCATATCCTATCATTCATCACTACGAAACTTCCATGTTCCTATCTTCTTTAGGGACATGGTATCATTTTCCAACTGTCCTCTTACATGTAGTTGATAGTTAGTAGTATGTAGTACAACAGATACCCTAGTTATGGACCAATAGGTCTCCTGGTGTCTGTTATTCCTATGTATTCCTATGTATTCCTCCTCCTCCTCCTCCTCCTCATGTGATATGAATCAGACAATCCAGGATAAGGATAAGGCTACCAAATCCTTCTCTATGATCCCTTGCATCGTTCTCATTTAGCTGATGGATATACACATAGGAGGAGGAGGAGGACGAGGAGGGAGGGAGGGAGGGAGGGAGAGGAGGGAGGGTGGGAGGAAGGGAGGAAGGAAGGAAGGAAGGAAGGAAGGAAGGAAGGAAGGAAGGAAGGAGGAAGGAGGAGGAGGAGGAGGATATTTTCTTGAGGATATAGGCAAAAAAATCTTCATATCCCTTCGGACCCAAAGTTTGTAAAAGAAGAGGTCCATCTGGTCTCTCGTGTGTGTGTTGTGTGTTTCTCTCTCTCTCTCTCTCTCTCTCTCTCTCTCTCTCTCTCTCTCTCTCTCTCTCTCTCTCTCTCTCTCTCTCTCTCTCTCTCCTCTCTCTCTCCTCTCTCTCTCTCTCTCTCTCTCTCTTCTCTCTCTCTCTCTCTCTCTCTCTCTCTCTCCTCTCCTCTCTCTCTCTCTTCTCTCCATCTCTTCTCCTCGCCATGCGTGCGGCTTGATCTCCCCCCCCCCCCTCAGGTCTTCCGCTGCCTCGCAAAACCGGCTTAGTGTCTCCTCCTCCTCCTCCTCCTCCTCCTCCTCCTCCTGGTCTTGTCGCTGCTGCGGCGGGTATAGTACTGCAGTATTATCATTATTCATTTTCTTGCGGATGGCGTTGTGACTGTCTTTGTTTTTATATTTTTTTATTATTATTATTATTATTATTATTATTATTATTATTATTATTATTTTATTTTTATTACCAGCATCATGACCATTAGTATCACTATTATTATCCCTACTATTACTACTACTACTACTAACTACTACTACTACTACTACTACTACTACTACTACTACTACTACTACCGACTACTACTGATGAGTGAGACAAGAATCTTCCCTGTGAAGGATTAACTGTTATTTTAAAGAAAATCTGTGCATCCCGATGTGGAGTGAAATTCTCGTCTGCGCACGCGCAAAGGTGTAAAAACAGTGAACTGAGGTGCCATACAGGAATAATGGCGTCAAATGAAGAGATAATAATCAATGATCTACTATGTTTCGTGACTTCTGCCACGGCAGATTTTTCAGACGAGTCCTTATTTGGGATTACCTATTCGTTTTACTCACACGAGGAAATCAAATCAGCAAAAACTGCCTTGTGCCAACTGGTGAAGAAGGATGTAATACAGCGTCGAGATCCAGAAAAGAAGAAGAAGGACCTTCGTGATGTGTTCGAACATTTTCAAGAGCTGTCCGATGCTTCAAAACCAAAGGTAAAGTTTGTCACGGATTCTCATAAGAAAATGCCACCCATGGGCATGGAATTGATTGCACCCATTCTTTGTAATCTTACGGAGGAAATATGTAAGATAAATGAAATTTTGCCAAAAATAACTGACGTCAAGACTGAAGTGTGTAATACTGCTGATGCTGTGAGGCAGGTAAGAGTGGAGATGACACAACTACATAATAAATTCTCAAAAGCAATATTGGGACTAGAAGAAGCCACTAAGGATATCAGTGTGAGCGAGGAAAATGTATTGGAGGACCTAACGTCATTTAGACTGACTCAAGTAAATGAAGCAGCTCGAAAACCTGCCCAAAGCGAATCACAACAGCAGGCAGTCGCTCACTAGGGTTCCCCCGAGGTATGCGACGAACTTGATAAAACCCTTCGAGTGAGACTCACTAAAAACTTATAATTTTTTAAAACAGAATATTTTGAGAAATTTACTCTAGGGGGAACCCACCCAACAGGTTCATAATCACCTTGTTTTTACTCACATTTTTGGCCCTTTTAACCCTTTGGAAAAACAGTATGGGGCATTTTTCACCCCTCAAAAATTTCCCCCTAACGGGAGACAAAACATAAAAACAGGGGAGCCTCTTTTTCGCCCAAAGTTTTAACACCCAACGCAAAAGGGGTTTGGGAAACAAGACAAAACAGAGGAACCCCACCAGCAGGAAAAAGGGTGGGAAAACAAGGGGAAACAAACCCCCAGACGCGATTTTCCCGAGTGAGTCTCCCCACCCAAAAGCTTTAAAAACCACCACTAGGGACCAGGGGAAAGGGACCAATGGCCCTTTTATTTTTGGGCAGGGGAAACGAGGCGCTCAGAACAGATTTCCTAGGGGAAAAAAAAACCAAAAGGTGGAATGGGTCATAAACGTCTTTAAGAATCAAAAAGGGAAAAAACAAAGGAGTAAGGGGCCCCGGGGGAAAGGCATCGGGGGGCAGGATAGAGCTTCAGAAAAAACAATCGATGTTTTCCGGGGCCGGTTGACCTCAGTTTGTTAAAGGGAAAATGGTTTAAAAAAATTGAAATTTTTAAAAAGGAAAAAACTTTTTTAAAAAATTTTTTTAAATAATATTTTGAAAATTTTTTTTAATTAAAAATCCAAACATTTTAATGTTTTAAAAATTAAGCCTTTTGGGGTTTTTTTAAAAAATTTTCTTTTTAAAAAATTTTAAAATTTTATAAATTTTTTATAAAAATAAATTAATTGGGGTTATATTAAAATATATATATTTTATATATAAAAATATATTTTATATTTATTTTTTTTTTTTTTTTTTTTTTTTTTTTTAGTTTTTTACTTTTTAAAAAAGGATATAAGGTTTTTTAGTTTTAATTGTGATTTTTTTAAAAAAGGAATATAGATTTGGGTTAGGGCATTAGGGTAAAATTTTTCTTTTGATTTTATTTTTTTGGGAAACTTTATTAGTTGATGACAAATTGGTTTCTTAACCTAACATGAAATTTATAAAAGGGTTGGCGTAGGTTTCCCAACTTTCTCTGACGGGGTTTTGGGCTTCAAATGCGGGAAAAAATGTAAAGGGCGGACTTGTCTGCCTATTTTTAAAGAAATCTAAATTTTAAAAGAAAACCCTCAAATTCTTTTTTGAATAAAATTTTTGGTGTTATTGTAAATTTTTGCAAAATTAAAAACTTTTTACTCGTAAATGTTTATGTAAAGAGTGATATAGGGAAGTAAGAAAAAAAAATTTAATTATTTTAGAAACTCTCAGTGCACTAGAAAAAAAATAACCCAAAATATATAAATTTCCCAAATAGCATTACTTTTTTGGAGTTTTTAAAATGCGCCCCATAAAAGGGGAGAGGGCAGCCCCTTTCGGGTTTTATTTTTTGGGGAAATGATTGGGAAGTGTTTTGATTTTAAAATCTGATCCATCCACTTTTAACTTTTTTATCATTGGAAAAAATTTAAACAGTAAATGGTTGGTCACATATGGGAAAAGGGAGCAATGTAGCACAAACATTACAAAATTTTTAATTTAATTTTATGATTTTTTTTCAATTGTTGCTCATACCCCTTTAACAGCTTTTTTTAAAAGGTAAATGCAGTAAATTGCCAAAAAAGAAAAAATGGGAAAGTTTTAATCAAAAGAATCAAAATCAGGGATTTTTTTTCAACTGGAATTTTTACTAACAGAAGCAAATTTTCATAAAATAGAAACTCACGCCCTTAAATAAAAAGTAAAATACTTTGGAAACGACGTAGCTAATTGCCCGGGTTTTTTGGGTTGAAAGGCATAAGGCTCATTTGCAACAGATAAAAGATATGTCAGTGAATTTTTTCTTCCCAGGCAAGGGGGCGTTTTTCAAGTTTTTTAAAAACTAAAGTTAAAAAGGGAAAAAAAAAATAAAAACCATTGGGAAACCCGCAGATTTTAAACGGGTTACACCCCCGGGGCCAGGGAAACATTATCGGCCCTTTGGCTTCCCCAAAAAGGGGAGGATTAGGGACCCCTGCCCTTTTTGGGGCAAGGGCTCAGAGCGGGAAAACATTCAAAATAACTTAATCAGTGAAAAAAAGAAATTTGGGGAAAAATTTGTGTTTCCCCGTTTCAAGAAAAAATGCACAAAAAGATATAAAAGGTTTTGGAAAAAATCAATAAAAAGGGAATAAAAAGTTTAAGCAATCAAAAAGTATAGAGGAAAAGGTAAAAAAAGGAAACCCCAGGGGGCCCATATCCCCGGAAGTTCTTGCCGGAGGGATGTTCTCTATAAAATGGTGGCCTAGGGTGATGTTTAAAATTTAAATAAAAACTTTTAAAGGGAAAAATGGGTAACAAGTAGAAATTTTTGGTTTGAAAAATCAAAATTTACACTGAAAAATCTCATAAAAAATAAAAATTAAGGGGAAATTTGGGAAACTGATGGGTTTCACTCAAAATTTTTCTAAAAAGAGCTAGTGATTTTTTTTTTTTTTAAGTTTATTGTCTATTTTTCTTAATGTTTGTTTTGATCATTGTTTTTTTTCCATTTGCCCTTTTTAAAGGGGGGGGATTTAACCCCTTTCCCTTAAGCCCAAAAAAGAAAATATTTTTTCCCCTCGCCCAAATTACGACCGTGTTCACCCTCTTCCCTTTCCCCAAGATTGTAAAAGCATTTTTTTTAAATACTTTACAAAAAAAATTTTATTTTAACCCAACAATTTTGGCTTTAAAAAAAAAAAAAAATAAACCCAACAAAAATCCCGTAATGCTAGTCAAAGACATTGTAAATAAATATACTGGGGGGAAAAGGGCAAAAAATTTTTTGCAGCTTTTATCGATCTTTCCGGGCTTTGTAAAGTAAATCACTGTAAAACTTGGGAAAAAAAAAATTAATTTGATAGAGATATTTCACCTGGGCCTTGTGTTACTTTTAATGCTTATTTTAGAAATCAGTCGGGTAAGTAAGGGTGGGGAAAATTTACCCTAATTACTGTTAAAATTTTAAACAAGGGTCAGGGCCAAAGGAAAGGGATAAATTTTCGCCATTTCTTTTTAAATTTATATTTTGAAATTATAACTTCTATTCCCTTTTAAAAGGGCTTGGGGGGTAAATATGGTTTAAAGAGAGTCCAAATTTAAAGGGTTATGCTGTGATCTAATTTTTCTTGGGAGTACTTCAGAGACTTTTGTATATTATATGCGGGGATTAAGGAAATTGAAACATTTTAATTTTTTTTAAATTTAAACAAGTAAAGACGAAATGCTGTAATTTTCAAAGGGTAGAAGGAAAAATTTAAAGCAATTTTTTTTGTCTTTTTGGAGTAGGGAAAAGCAATGGTGGATAATTTAAAAAGTAAATTTTGGGTTCTGTATCCCCCAAAAAACTGAGTTGGGAAATAAGATTTTAAGGTTTAAATAGTTTTTACCAAAAATTTAATTATTTTATTAGAAATTTCAAAAAATGTTTCCATCAGACTCCATTTTTCCATTTTAATTCTTTGGGTTGCCAGAGTTTCGGGCTGGGGCCCTTTTGGGAGACTCTTGAAGAAAAATAAAAACTTGCTATAAGAAAATTCCAGACAGCTTACCACAATGCCCTAAAAAAAAAATGTTTGGGGGCCCCTGCCACGGGTACACGTAAACCCTGAGATGGGTAAACAACATGTAAATTTTTCTGTTCCAAAAATTTAAGGGAAAATTTACAGGGAAGATATTTTAAAAGAATTTTTGGGCATCAAAAACTTTCCCTCATTAAATTTTTTTTTTCCCCCTTTTTAAAAAACGGTTACCTGCCTTCAATAAACATTAAATTTTTTAGAGATTTTTTATAACATAAATTTGATGGGAATTTACCCGCAAAAATTAAAGCCCAAATTCCCTGGGTTTCAAAATCATGAACCTGGCCGTTTTGAACCCCTATGCACCAAAAAATTTAAACTTTATAAATGCAGGGAGCTGCTTGTATGTTGAATTTTAGGGTAATGTTGAATTTTTTTAATTTTTAAAGATTTTTTTAATCTTTTTTGATGGAAAAAAAGTCCTTTGAAAATTCAAAATTTATTTTTTTTGGGGACTAAAAATTTTAGTTATTGAAAATTTTTTCCCTTTCATAATATTATATTATGCCAAACGTTTAATCTGTTTTACTAGGATTTTCGAAAATTTAAAAAAAATTTGGGGGGGGATGGGGGGGGGAAATTTTTTTTTATATACATGATTTACTACTACTACTACTACTTTTTCTAATACTACTACCCACTACTACTACTACTACTTTCTACACTACTAAATATACTACACTAATACTACTACTACTAAACTACTTACTAGCAAACCTATCTTTGTGTATAACCTGTATGGTTTTATGGGGATATCACCGCATATAACCTATACCCACCGCTTTCTACACGGGGTGGAAGGTGATGGGATGGGGGGGTGATTTTAAAGGGTTGGTGAAAAGTGATGAAATTGGTTTACGGGGTGGTGATGAGGTTATGCATGAAGGGTTTTAAAGGGGGTTTATGGGAGTGGGGGGGGATGAGTGAGGGAGTTTTAGTTTCCCCTGTTCTTTGATTTTTTTTCCTATTCAGTTTTTTTTATCCGCCACTAACAAAAAACAAAACAAAAACAAAAAAGAAAAAAAATAAATTTGGGAAATGGAAAAAAAAAGTAAACTCAAAGTTTGTTGTAATTGATTCAAAATCAGTAGCTTACTCAGATAACATGTTAGCATTGAAAAAAAAAAAAAAAAAAAGCAATTGCTAAATAAAAGAAAGAAAATATAATGTCAAATTTTTGCTTGTAATTCCAAATGAGTACTCAGGTAACATTTAAATTGAAAAAAAAAAAATTAAAAAAAAAAAGTAATAGCTAAATAAAAAAGGAAAGAAAATATGCTCTCAAATTTTTGCTTTTGATTCGTTCCACATCAGTACTCAGGTTATATTGTATTGCCTTCTTGACCCTGAGTGACCATTGCCTGCTGTAGGAATTATCAGATGAAAGGATGTGTTGAAAATGAAAGCAAATATATGTTCTACTTGAACATAATGTGTGGTGGAGTGCTGTGAAGTGTGGGGGAGGTGTATCCAGCTTCTTTCTTGTTAATACAGGAGTGAGGCAAGGGTGCGTCCTTGCCCCATCACTTTTCAATACTTGTATGGACTGGGTATTGGGCAAAGTTGTAGATCAAAGTGATTGTGGAGCATCCCTCGGCAACACCAAGATCACTGATCTTGTTTTTGCCGATGATGCAGTAATCTTTGCTGAGTCGCTGGAGGTCCTGGTGATGGCTCTCGAGGCGCTGCACGAGGAGGCAAATCCTTTGGGACTTGAGGTCTCCTGGCTTAAGACCAAGGTCCAGGTGTTTGGAGGCTTACTAGATGAAACAGTACAGTCTGTTCATGCGTGCGGCGAGGACATTGAGATCTTGGAAAGTTTTACATACCTTGGTAGGGTCATGGACTCGCTCCGCAGGAGTATTTGGCGTTGTCGGTACCTGTGCAGGAGGACAAAGATCCGGATCTTCAAGTCACTTATAATACCTGTTTTATTCTATGGTTGTGGGACATGGACACTAAATAGCTACTTGAAGAGGCGAATCGATGTCTTTGGTAATAAGTGTC
>JACEEZ010007245.1:0-17500 GCA_016584305.1 Chionoecetes opilio
CCCCTTTTTTTCCTCCCTTTTTCCCTCTTCCCTTCCCCCCTTCTCCTCCTTCTCCCCTCCTCCCCCTCCCCTCCTCTTTCCCCTTTCCTCTTTTCCTCCTCCTCCTCCCCTCCTCCTCCTTCCTCCCCCTCCTCCCCCCCCTCCCCTCCTCTTCCCCCTCTCCTCTTCCCCTTAGGGTAGGTAGCTGTTTCCCCTAAGGTTACTAAGTTACAGTGGTGAGGGGGAAAAGAGGGTTTTTTAAGGGGAAGGAAGGGAGGGGAGGGAAAGGAAATAAGGGAAGTAACCCGAGAGTGAAGGAGGGAAAGGGGGAAGGGAAAGGGGGAGCGAAAAAAAAGGAAGGGGTTGGATTCTATAGGAGAGAGAGAGAGAAAGAGAAAAGAGAAGAGAGGAGAGAGAGAGAGAGAGAGAGAGGAGAGAGAAGGAGAGAGAGAGAGAGAGTAGAGAGACGACGCCACCTTTTTTCCCCAATAATGACCGTCTATACCAGTCCACACACACACACACACCACACACCCACACAACACACACACACAACACACCTGTTCCTAGTTTTATCCATCGTATTTTTATCCAATCTTTTTTATTTTTTCTTTTTTTTCTTTCTCCCCTTCTTTCCTTCCTTCCTTCCCTTTTGTCCTCAAAATTTTCCTCCCAATTTCCTTATGTTTATATTTTCTATCCAAATATCCAATCTATCCCTACCCCTTTTTTCCTCTTTTTCTTCGTCCTCACCCTTCGTATCAACCTTTGCTTCCCTCCCCTTTAAATTATCTTACCCCTTTTTGTATCTCTTTTTATTCTCGCACTCTTTCCCTTTTAAATTTTCCCCCCCTCCCCCTTCCTCCTCCTCCTCTTCCCCTTCCTTTTTTCCCCCCTCCTCCACCTCCTCCTCCCCTTTTTATCTCTTTCCCTCCACTTTCCATCTATTCCTTTCCTTTCCCCCTAATTTCAACTATACTCTATCCCTCCTCCTTCCTCCTCCTCCTCCCCCTTTTTCCTTTTTTCCCCCCAAAAAAAAAGAAAGGGGGAGGGGGGGAGGGGGGGAGAAGGGAAAAGAGGAAGAGAAAAGGGGGAGAGTATTTTGATTGCAAAATTTTTTTTTTGGAGGAAGTTATTGGGGCTGGTATGAAAAAATAATTCACTTTTTTTTTTAAGGGGACCCAAACATTGCCTGTTATAATATGTGGGAAGAGGGCGCAATTTCCCACAGTGTCGTTATCAAGCTACGAGTGGGTGGGTGTTGGTTGTGGTTGTGTGGTTGGTTTGTTTTTGGGGTGTGTGTTGTGTGTGTCTGAATCAAGGCCCATGCGTGCGGCGCTAGTGTTTCGTGTTTGGTGTATGCCTGTGCTCTTTGGGTTGACTTAGTGTTTTCTTCCATTGGTTGATGATTATTTTTTTGATGACTGCCAGGCTTTCGGGGAAGCGGGTGTTACGGGGGGTGGGTGAGAGGAAGAATAAGTAGCAATGAGAAAATAAAAAATGAGAGAAAGATGTATGAGAGAAATAAAAAATGAAAGAAATGTAAGAAGAAATGTGTAATGAGAGAAAATTTATAATGAGAGAAAAATTTTGATAATGAGAGAAATGATAAGAGAAATAATTATGATATGGAGGGAAAAAATAATAATGAGGAAATTATGATAAGGGAGAAATAATATAAGGAGAGAAAAGATGATAATGAAAGAAATAATAAAAGAAAGAAATGATGATAAGAAAGAAAATAATAATGAAAGAAATTATGATAATGTAATAAGAGAAGATGAGATAAGAGAGAAATGATGAATGAGAGAAATAATAAAAATGAGAAAAAATAATAATGAGAAATAATAAAAAAGAGAGAAATTATGAAAATTTAGAGAAATAATAAAAATGGAGAAATAAATAATAAGAGAAAAATGATAAAGAGAAAATTATGATAATGAGAGAAAAAATAATAATGAAGAAAAAATGATAAAGAGAGAAATGATGAAAAGAGAAAATAATGATAATGAGATAAAAAAAATAATGAGAGAAAAAATAATAATGAGAGAAATTTGATATGAGGAAATAATGATTAATGAGAGAAAAAATAATAATGAAGAAATAAAAAAATAATGAGAGAAAATTTTAAATGAAGAAAAATGAAATGGGGGAAATTATGTAATGAGAAAAAAAAATAATAATAGAGAAATTATGAGGGAAAAAATAAAAGGAAGAAAAGATAAATGAAAGAAAAATAATTGAAGAAAAAATAATAAAGAGAGAAATAATAATACTGAGAAATAATAAAAATGAGAGAATAATAATAATGGGGAAATAATAATAATGAAAGAAATGAAAAATGAGAAAATAAAATAATGAAGATGATGATAAGAGAGAAATAATAAAAAGTGAGAAATAATAATAAAGAGAGAAAAATAATACTGAGAAAAAATAATAAAGAGAGAAAAATAAAATAATGGAAAAAATAATACGAAAAAAATAAAAAAATGAGAGAATAAAATAATGAGAGAAAAAATAATAATGAGAGAAAAATAAAATGAGAGAAAAAAAATAATGAGAGAAATAATAAAAATGAAGAAATAATAATAAAAAGAGGAAAATTATGATAATGAGAAATAATAATAATGAGAGAAATTATGATAATGAGAGGAAATAATAATAAGGGAGAAATGATGATAATGAAAAAATAAAATAATAAAGAAATGATGATAATGAAAAAAAATAATAATAAAGAAAGAAATATGATAATGAAGAAATAATAAAATGAGAAATAAAATAATGAGAAATAATATACTGAGTAATAATAAGAAAATATAATGAGAAAAAATAAAATGAGAAATAATAAAATGAGATAAATAATAAAATGAGAGAAATAATAATACGGGAGAAAATAATAATACTGAGGAAAATAATAATCTGAGGAAATAATAATAAAGGGGGAAATAAAATAAAAAAAATAATAATAATGAAGAAATAAAAAATAAAGAGAAAAAAAAAATAATGAGAGAAATAAAAGAGAAAAAAATAATGAGAAATAAAATAAGAGAAAAAATAATAATGGAGAAATAATAAAAAGAAAATAAAAAATGAAGAATAATAATAAGAGAAATAAAAATAATGGAGTGTGTGCTTTACACCAACCCGGGGCTAATCCCCTTTAAACCCTAAAAACCGACCCCCAGCCCTCGCCAAAGGGTTTAGACGTCAGGGCTCGGGTAGCAGGTCGTGAGTATCGTGGGTCCTTTAAAAGCCCGTCCTTTTAGAGACAAGTTTGTTAGAGCTCGACCATGTACCACATACAAGCTCTGTCCACAGTCTCCAATATAATAAACCAAACTAACAACATGCGTGGTCTGTTTTGATCAAACTATGTAGACCGACAAGGTCACTACATTTGGTGACCGACGGAGTGACAAGACACACCCAGGGGGGGGGGGCCTGCCCCCTCGCCCCCCCATCACGCCGTGCAGCCACCACGCCGCGCCCCGCGCCGCCATGCGCCACGCCCGGGCCTCGCACCTCGAGCCTCATCCTACCACGGCTGGCGCCACCATCTCTGCAAAACTACGCCTCACGTGCCTGCCCCTCAGCAGCCCCCTCTCACGTGCTGCCCTAGGCTCACCTCACAACCACCCAGCCTGCGGCGCTGCCACACAGCAACCCCGGCGCCAGTTGGCTCTCCACCCCATCTCAGCGCACCCCACACACAGCCCTCCGTGGCTTGGTCCCACGCCCTACCAGCCCAGCCCCTGCCGACGCCCGCCCCGGCCGCCGCCCCGAGCGCAAACCCTTGCCGGCCGACCCTGGTGCTGCCCCTCCCGCCGGCACCGTCACCTTAGCGGCCCCCACTAGCAGCACCACGCCCACGGTCCCCAGAATGACTTGCCACCACTGCCTTAAGCCTGACGAAGCCATCTAAGGGCACCATTCGCCCAGTCTCCTGCCGCCAAAAGTGCTAATACTCTCCCTGCTCCTACGCTGCTATCTGCGGCCGCCATCCTGCGTCCTGCAGCCTCCTGCTACCAGCAAAGACAGCGCCCTGCAAACGCACGGGGCACCGAGACATCCCGTCCGCCCGCCCTTGCCTCCTGCCCGCCACGTGCTATCCTCGTCCTCCCGCTGACTCCTGCTCCCTGACGCTGTCTTCCTGCTGCCTCACGCTGCGTCCTGCCGCCTTCCGCTGCCGCCAGCACGGCCCTGCAACCGCACGGGCACTGCATGTGCAACACAAGCTGATCTTGGAGGCCCCCCCCCCCCCGTGATTGCTTGGACACTTCGCTTCCCACGAAGAACAACCTTGCATCGCAAAGCCTTCCCGTCCAAGATCTTGTGACAGCAATCACGCAGCAGCAGCGATCCTCGGCCACCTCCTATCTAATCTTCAGCTACCGCTGCAACGGAAGACCTGGACAGCCGCCATCCCTGCATTCCCTGGCCTCGGCACCTCCTATAATCTGCAGCTACCGCTACAACGTGAAGAATGGACAGTGCCCTACTACATTCCACACCTCGGCACGTGGCCCCTCTACTTGTTTCTTTTTTTAAGTTTATATGGATAATATATTTTTTTGTTTTTTGATTTGAGGAAGGAGAAGTACTGTGGGCTGACTCACCCACACATGATGGCTAATCCCTTAATCTCATAAAACCCGACCTCAGCCGTTCGCCAAGTGTTCAGACGTCAGGTCATCGGGTAGGTCAGGTACGGAGTACGTGGCCTCTTTAAAAGCCCGTCTCTTGTAGAGGACAAGTAGTTAGAGCTCGACCACTGTACCACATACAAGCTTCTGTCCACAGTTCCAATAAACAACTAACCAACTCCTGGGTGTCTGTTTATCAACATGTAGACCGACAGGCATACAGAGAAATAATAATAATGAGAATAATAATAATGAGAGAAAATAATAATACTGAGAGAAATAAAATAATGAGAGAAATAATATAATGACGGAGGAAAATAATAATAAATGAGAAATAATAATAATGAGATAATAATAATAATGAGAGAAATAATAAAACATGAGAGAAATAATATAATGAGAGAAATAATATAATGAGAGAAAATAATAATAATGAGAAAAAATATAATGATATAATAATAATAATGAGAGAAATAATAAAAATGAGAGACATAACACTAATAATGAGAGAAATAATAATAATGAGAAATAATACTAATGACGAGAATACTATAATGAGAGAAATAAATATACATGAGAGAAATAATAATTATGAGAGAAAATATAATGAGCTAATCTAATTAATAATGAGAGAAATCAATAAATGAATTGAGCAGAAATAATTAATACTGAAGAGAATAATAATAAGTGAGAGAAATAATAATAATGAGAGAAAATAATAATAGAGAAATAATTTAATAATTGAGAGAAATAATAATAATAAGAGAAAAATAATAATAATGAGAAATAATAATAATGAGATAATAATAATACTCAGCGAACAATAATCAGTAATGAGAATATACTAATTATGGAGAAAATAATAATTAATGATGAGAAATAAATAATTATGAGAGAAATAATAATAATGAGGAGAAATAATAATGAGAAATAATAATACTCAGAGAAAATAATAATGAGAAATAATAATAATGAGAGAAATAATAATAATGAGAAATAATAATAATGAGAAATAATAATAATGAGAAATAATAACGAGAAATAATAATAATGAGAGAAATAATAATGAGAGAAATAATAATAATAAGTAATAAAGTAATAATATCAGCTTATACTATTTCCTTCTTCAGTAGTGACTTGAAAATAGTTCATCTTTTCTTCTGGCCGTTTCCAGTGTTGATTGTGTCATTATGATTCTAACCTGATAATTTGTGCTCAAGATGATAACATGTTTAAAGATCTGTTTCATTATAATTATTTCGCTCTTTTTTGTATTTATAGTTCTTGGGTGATTGTACGAAAAAATAAGATGTTTTTCTCCTCCTCCTTCTTCCTCCGGTAGGTTACGTCCTCCTCTCTCCTCCGGAGGTTACGTTCCTCCTCTCCTCCTTTCTCCTCCTCTCCTACTCCTCCTCTCCTCAGAAAAGACAGACAGACAGACAGACAGACCAGACAGAAAGACCTACGGTTACTCCTATAGTATATTTAGATGTGGAAATGTAAGTCATAAATGTAATGAGAGAATAGATTACAAGCTTATAAGACGTGAGTGTAATTCATCACGGAGCTGACACCGCTTTGACACTCGATATCCACCTGTATATCCCGGCGTGAGGAAGCTTCAACGCTAACCTCCACCCATGCTCGATGATTCGGCGAGGGACTCAACCTGCACAACTCCTGGTGGAAAGATGGTTAAAAGGTTCCCTTTCTGCAGCACAAAACTGTCGTCATTTTCAAGAAACAGGACTGCATTTTTTTTTTGCTGGGTTTTTGGCCAAGGGTCCCGGCGGGGCGGGGGCGCGCCTCTGTTGGCGCTGCGCGAACTTGCGTGCACGCTCGGTAGGGGCGTGGTTGGGGCTCATGAGGTGGGCTTCGGGTCGTGGTCTGCCTTCGTAAGACTCCTGCTGCAGCCCATCCTTCTCTCTAAAGCTTCTGCTTCTCCTCCAGTAAGATTGTGGTACTCCTCCTCAAGGCTGGGAATACCTTTCTGGTGGAAAAGGGGCTCGAGGATGCTGCGGCGCGTGCCAACAGCTCCTTTCTCCAGGGAGGTGCTGAGCCGGGGGGCCGAGCAGCCCGCCAGCACGCGCACCACGCACTGATCCACTGCTGGCTTAAATTATCTGCACATTTTGAAATAGAATTAGAATCCCCACTCAAACGAACTTCGTGGATGGATCCCCGGCCGTGTGGAAACACTAAACCCTATGTTTACTTGCGGATGATTCCTCCCCAGCGTGAGGAACTCAACCCTCACTGTCTCCTTGCTGATGGTTCCCTCCCCGGCGTGAGGAAACTCACCATTGTTTACTTGCTGGCTGATTCCTCCCCGGCGTGAGGAACTCAACCCTCCTGTCTGCCTTGCGGGAGGGTGCAACTCCCGGCCACTCCGTGAGGAACCAACCCTCTGTTTACTTGATGGATGATTCCTCCCGGCGTGAGGAATCTCAACCCTCTGTCTCCTTGCTGATGGTTCCTCCCCGGCGTGAGGAACTCAACCCTCTGTGTACGTTGCGGATGATTCCTCCCCGGCGTGAGGAACTCAACCCTCTGTTTATTAGCTGGATGATTCCTCCCCGGAGTGAGGAAACTCAACCCTCTGTTACTGGCATGGATGATTCCTCCCCGGCCGTTGAGGAAACTCAACCCTCTGTTTACTTGTCGGGAGGTCATCCCCGGCGTGAGGAACTCAACCCCTCTGTCCCTTGCGTCGATGGGTCCGTGCCTGGAGGAGTGTCACGGTCCCTCCACATGGACACCTCGCCGCCACTTTGAGTTGACTGAAAACGTGGATGGATGCGGGCATAGTCCCAGCACGCGTCGTACTTGGCAGCGGGGCGAGGCCCCATGATGAACTCGTGCTCGGCATGGGTCCCTCTCCAGCGGCACGATGGCCAACAGGCGGCAGCCGGCGCACCAATATCCAGCAACGCTGCTCTTGTGCATGCCGGAGTGCTCGCCGCGGCGCCCCCCATCTCCTATGAAGATCATGACATGTGGATGCCGGCGCCCCCGGTGTCCACAGCATCGTCTATGAGCCTCGGCTCTCGCCTTCTCAAGCTCGCCTTCACCGTGAGCCACGTTGAGGCTGATCTCGGGGCGTTTTCTTCACCTTGTGTCGCAGGCGTTATGGCTTCCTCACGAAGAGGTTCCCCCCCCCCCCCCCCCCCTGCTGCAGTCGGCCACGAACCCTGAACACCGCGTGGCGCGCATGCAGGTGATTCACGTCCAGCACCACGCAATGGGATTCGCCTGGGTAAGACCAAGGCGGGAGTCACTTCCAACCACCACGCCGCAGCCCAGGTCGATGGTGGACGCGGTCCAGCCCACCATCGATGTGCCAGCTTTCGCGGCAATTCCATCCCTCACAGTTGACGGCCTCGGTGTCCTCCCGGCCGTGATGAGGCCCAGCCGACTTGCCGCGCTCCACGAGAACGTGGGTCGGGGAGCGCCAGTCAAACAGGCACGCTGCACTTCTTGCCGTTCACTTGCCCGTGCATACAGCTCCGTCGTTCAAGTACAGGACAAGGGCAGATCCGGCGCGAGAAGGGGCTTCTTGGCGGGCACTGAAGGAGGCTCCAGCACGAGGCTGGTAGGGCTCCAGCCTCCTCGTTGCGCTCCCTCTTGTTCCTGCAGCACTGCAGGTTTCCGTCTTGCCTAAATCCTCACCGCAGTTTGAGGCCCTCGGAGTTCGCGGCCGGGGTGATGATTCGAGCAGCCGTGGCCCTTCCTTGGCGGCCACACGGGGAGGCTCCGGCCAACGAGCCGCACAGAGTCCTCTCATCCTCGCCCAGACTTCCGCTTCCTCAGGTTCTTTCCTGTCTTCGGTTCAGGTCGTCGGGTCGAGGCCTGCGGAACGATCTCCAGCAGGGGCTTCTTCGCGGGCCCGGAGGGTCCTGAGGCAGACTCCAGCTGTGCCTCGTTCATCTTCCTCTCTTTAACATTGAATTTCCTGTTCAATCATTTTTTCTCAGACGAGCAGGCTTAGTCACTGGTTGTAAAAGGTTCGCAGAACTACACACCCCGCAGATTAAGGATGATTTGTCCGTCATAGGTTAGTTCCAAGCCATAAACTAGGAGGTTCGACCTGGTATGAAGGGAGACTCTAAAAGGACCCCAGGAAGGTTGGAGTTAGGAAGAGGTGGAACATCGACCGTCATAGAGTCTAGATTCTTGTCATATAATCCTCTAATATACTAGTACTTATTAGACGTGCAAAACACATTTTTATCTGTTTCTTAGTAAAGAAAAAAAACAAATTCCCGGGAAGAGGATCTTGGAACCTTAGCGGTGGGGGGAGAGGGGGAGGAAGGCAGGTGGAGTTAGCAGAGAGATGGAGCGAGGGGAGGACCATTAGATAGAGAAGTACCATGAATAAGCTATTATAATATAGTGCCTTAATTAGATTAATATTAATATTATTATGATAATATTGATACAACAAAAAAAAAAAAAAAAACAAAAAAAAAAAAAAAATATCTATGATTGGATGACTATGTGTATATAAGCGAGATGAAAAAATATGCAATGAGGAAAGGTTTACCCAATAGGTCATTGGTTAAGAGGTAGGCCATGGAAAAGATGAAACGATGAATATATCAAAGGCCTTCAGTATTGCATAGGCTCATTATGTAGTACGATCTATAAGACTGTCACGATAGTTAAATGGATGAGATAGCTGCATACATTGTCATGTAAAATTATGTCATCCCATCAACTGTTTTTTTTTCGTCGCATGTAATTGGTCTTGTTTCATTTTTACTATTTAATTAATCTCCACGCCTTCCTCACACTCCTCCTCAGCACTTGACAGCAAAATCGATGGAGGTGGACGAAATCTTCGCCGAGATTACTTCGCGAATTATATAGTCAACTTTACTTCCATACAAGATTATTTTCAAACAAATCACTAGTGGTACAAAAAAATCGTATCCTAAGTATGTAGGAAATGTATGCTAATGTCTCTTTAAAGAAACTACACCGAATGTCACACTCGAAAGGGCTAAGTAAGAGCCTCGCAAAGTAATTATAGCCCCAATTAGTCTAACGTCTGTGATGTTAAACTATATTGACGCGGGAAAACTATTGCGGGATGTAAAATAGCCGTCTTTTCTCACATGAAAATAATCGCATATTAAACTCCCCAGCACTGGATTCGACATAAGGCAGATCATGCCCTTAACACAACCGACTACGCGAAATTTTGCCTCTTCAATGCCATTTATTCAAACTGGGACGCTAACGAAGATTCTGACGCTTCGGCATCACGAATAAACCTTATACCTTGATTTCAGAAAGCCTCGATACTAGTTCCACCGCATAAGCGACGTTCTGACCACAAGTGAAGGGCACATGGACGTAGGCACGGAGGAGCACCGTTATGTTAATGATTGGCGATTCAGCGCTTTCAAATCAGTAAACAACGGGTAGCTAATAATTGCGAGGGCATCGTGATTCGGTTTAGTGGTATTAGTGGGGATGCCTCAAGGGCTTCGGCTTGGGGTCCCTACTCTTGTTCTCTGACTAGGTATATAACGATTATCTAACAATAATCAAATTTGCTGAGACACACAAATAGGCGGTAAAGCATATACTAGAGAAAACTGCGAACTCCTACAACGGTCGATCCGACGCAAACTTCAAGATTGGGAGTGATACAATGGCTAGTTAAAATTCATTCCGATAAAATGTAAAGTAATTGATATAGGTACGTTATAAGCTCAAATATAACACAAAATGCAAAAATAAATCTTAACTGAAGACAGCAGGAAAAGATTTAGGTGTCATCATCAGTAATGATCTTAAAACCACAGTTCCCGCATTTTGCCTAGCGCCAATAAAAAGGCGAATACCTGATGTGGGGCTTCATTAAACGCAACTTTGAACCATAAAACTCCCAAAGTGTAATGACACGGATTCATTACACGTCCTTGGTTAGGCCGCACTTAGTAAAGATGCGTTCAACATTTGGCGCCTTGTTTCGTAAAGATCAAGCCAAATTGGAATCAAGTGCAAAGAAGAGCAACCAAACAAAATTCCATCTCTGCGAAATTATTCTATTGAGACGAGACTGCGGAAACTTAATATGTTTTCCTTAAAGGATCCGTAGAATGACAGTGGGTGATGCTACGATAGAAACCTTTAAGATCGCTAAAAGGATTGATCTGTCATTAATCAAGAGAACCTATCGAGCTTCAATCATAGTGACAAACAAGAAATAGAGGTTTAAAACTAAACGGTCAACGTCTGCAAGTCGCACAGATCTCCGTAAACATTTGTTCAATGGTAGAGTTGTTGATCGATTGGACAAGTTACCAGCAAATGTGTAGAAGCCAGCATAATAAACTACATTCTAAAAAACGAGACTGACGCGCACTGCTAAAGCAAATGGGTATTGATAGTCCCTGCGAATTCATATTATAGTCCCCCGGATCGATTATTTTAGTGTTAGTGGTAGTTGTAGTTAGCATATTTCATATCCTATCATTCTTTAGTACGAAACTTCCATGTTCCTATCGTCTTTAGGGACATGGTATCCTTTTCCAGCCTCCTCTTACATGTAGTTGATAGTTAGTAGTATGTAGTACAACAGATACCCTAGTTATGGACCAATAGGTCTCCTGGTGTCTGTTATTCCTATGTATTCCTATGTATTCCTCCTCCTCTTCATTAGGGTTAGAAAGGACAGGTTTGAGTCAAGAATCCGCCAGGTCCCGTTACTATACTCCCCTTCTCTCTCTCTCTCTCTCTCTCTCTCTCTCTCTCTCTCTCTCTCTCTCTCTCTCTCTCTCTCTCTCTCTCTCTCAGTGCCATTAACTACAAACAAGTCCTTTCGTTAATTAGGTTCACAACATTCCCCCCTCCCCCTACACCCCACCTATTCCCTCCCCTCCTTCCCCCCTACGCAAACCCCACCTATTCCTCCCCCCCTTCCCCCTACACACCCCACCCACCCATTCCCTCCCCTCCTCTCCCCACACACACCACCCATTCCCCCTCCTCCTTCCCCCAACACCCCCTCCTCCCCCATACACACACCCCACCTATTCCCTCCCCTCCTTAACGACTCTAACCACAACCTAATCACCACCACAACAACCACAACCAGATTTCTAAAGAGCTTAATTACCCTCCCATTCCCTTAACAAGCTTAACCCTAATTATTTTCCCTATCCCTAAATGCCCTTATATTATCTTGACTCACGCCCTGACCTCAATAACACTATAGTCGCCAGGAGACTGTCGCTTTTAGCATCACTACAGACTTGTATGTGCCACTAAAGATAGGTTCTGTACATATTATTAACTAAAATAATAATAAAATAAAAACATATACGGTAATAAAAATGTTAAATTTTGTTCTGATCTTAAAATAAAAATGCTATGTTAAATTTTGTCCTAATCTTAAAATAAAAATGTTAAATTTTGTCCTAATCTTAAAATAAAAATGCTATGTTAAATTTTGTCCTAATCTTAGAATAAAAATGTTATATTCAATTTTGTCCTAATCTTAGAATAAAAATGTTATATTCAATTTTGTCCTAATCTTAAAATAAAAATGTTAAATTTTGTCCTAATCTTAAAATAAAAATGCTGTTAAATTTTGTCCTAATCTTAGAATAAAAATTTTATATTCAATTTTGTCCTAATCTTAAAATAAAAATGCTACGTTAAATTTTGTCCTAATCTTAGAATAAAAATGTTATATTCAATTTGGTCCTAATCTTAAAATAAAAATGCTATGTTAAATTTTGTCCTAATCTTAAAATAAAAATGTTGTTAAATTGTATCCGGATCTTAAAATAAAAAACATGCAATACAACACACACCAACATTAAAAAAAGTCAAGATAATTCGAGTCGTATTGGAAATTATCGACATAAAATCATGAAAATATGTTAGTAAAAAAATGTCTTCGTCTAAAATTTCGCACACACAAAAAAAAAAAATTAAAAAATGCCTTTCAATTTCACATTATTTTTCGTTTAACTTTTCCCGAATTTATTATATATTATCTACATACAAATCATGGAAATATGTTGGTAAAAAAATTTTCTTCGTCTTAAAATTGCGCACCCAAAAAAAAAATAAAAAAAAAAAACTTAACTGCGTAGTGCTTGGAGACATTCCTTTGCCCTTACAAACATTGCAAATCAAGGTCAGGTTGGGTGATATGCCTTGGAAACAGTGGAGGTGAGAGAGTATATGTATTGGTTACTGAGGAGAATGAGGACACAGTGTAGAATTAATATATTGCCATATCACCACCACCACTATTACCACCACCACCACCACTACTATTATCACCACCACCACCACTACTACCATCACCACCACCACCACTACTACCATCTCATCACCACCACCACCACCACTACTACCATCTCATCACCACCACCACTACTACCATCTCATCACCCACCACCACACCACTACTACCATCATCACCACCACCACTACACCATCTCACACCACACCACCACCACCACTACTACCATCTCATCACCACCACCACCACTACTACCATCTCATCACCACCACCACCACCACTACTACCATCTCATCACCACCACCACCACCACTAAATACCATCTCATCACCACCACCACTACTACCATCTCATCACCACCACCACCACCACTACTACCATCTCATCACCACCACCACCACCACTGCTACCATCTCATCACCACCACCACCACCACTACCATCTCATCACCATCACCATCATCACCACCACCACCACTACTACCATCTCATCACCATCACCACCACCACCACCACTACTACCATCTCATCACCACCACCACCACCACCACTACTACCATCTCATCACCACCACCACCACTACTACCATCTCATCACAACCACCACCACCACCACTACTACCATCTCATCACCACCACCACCACCACTACTACCATCTCATCACCACCACCACCACTACCATCTCATCACCATCACCACCACCACTACCATCTCATCACCATCACCACCACCACCACCACCACTACTACCATCTCATCACCACCACCACCACCACCACTACTACCATCTCATCACCACCACTATCACTTCCATCACCACCACTACTACCAACACCACTACCACCACAACAACCACCACCATCACCATCACCACCACACAAATTAATATTATCTTCACTACTCTGTCTTTAACGTAACTAAATAAGCAAATAAATAAATAAATAAATAAATAAATAAAAATATAAGATCTTCAGAAAAAAAACCAGACCTAATATATTTGTTAAATATTATAACTCACATTTACAGTTACGAACAACACACACACACACACACACACACACACACACACACACACACACACCACACACACACACACACACACACATGCACACACAAAATATGCCCTAAAAAATCATAATAATAGGTACTTACAAAATCAAGATCGTACACTGTTTCTTATATGTGCCTCTATTCTGCATGGTTTGTTTTGCTCTCTAGTACATACTGAAGTGTTAAACTCCTGGTCTTGCTAGTGTTGTTGTTGTTTTTGTCTGTATGCCTCCGGGCGATAATAAAATCATCATCATTATTATTATCATCTGACATTTTCGAACCCACCCAAGGCATTTAATCTATTGGCCAGTCCTTTGTGATGTAAAAAAAAAAAAAAAAAAATATATATATAAAAAAAAAAAATATGTATGTACTGCCATTCCGCAAGGCCCAACACTGCCTCGCTTATTATTATTAAAGGCCAGAACAATTAAGTACCGTGTTTATGCCTCGTCCTGTTAGTTAGCGTTCCGTTGTCCCTACACGACTGTCCAGGCCACTTCGAACCTTGATCTTATATATATATTTTTTTTTACTCCCTCAAATTCCAACGCTCAAATTATTTTCTTGTACACAGGTGATGCGTTTAAAATGTTACGTTCTGCCCTTAAATACAGTTAGGTAAGGTAGTAGTAGCTAGTTAGAAGGTAGTTAGATAGTAGTAGATAGTTAGAAATAAGTTAGGTAGTTGTGGATCTTATTTTTTTTTTTTTACTCTCTCTCTCTCCTCTCTCTCTCTCCTTCCAACATTCAAATTATTTTCTTGTACACAGGTGATGCGTTTAAAATGTTAAGTTCTGCCCTTAAATACAGTTAGGTAAGGTAGTAGTAGTTAGTTAAAGGTACCTAGGTAGTAGTAGTAGCTAGTTAGAACCTTGATATTTTTTTTACTCTCCTTCCAACGCTCAAATTATTTTCTTGTACACAGGTGATGCGTTTAAAATGTTAAGTTCTGCCTTAATACAGTTAGGTAAGGTATAGTAGCTAGTTAGAAGTAGTTTAGTAGTATTAGATAGTTAGAAATAAGTTAGGTATTGTGGATTCTTCATTTCTTTTCTTTTTTACTCTCTCTCTCTCTCTCTCTCTCTCTCTCTCTCTCTCTCTCCTTCCAACGCTCAAATTATTTTCTTGTACACAGGTGATGCGTTTAAAATGTTAAGTTCTGCCCTTAAATACAGTTAGGTAAGGTAGTAGTAGTTAGTTAAAGGTACCTAGGTAGTAGTAGTAGCTTGTTAGAACCTTGATATTTTTTTTACTCTCCTTCCAACGCTCAAATTATTTTCTTGTACACAGGTGATGCGTTTAAAATGTTACGTTCTGCCCTTAAATACAGTTAGGTAAGGTAGTAGTAGCTAGTTAGAAGGTAGTTAGATAGTAGTAGATAGTTAGAAATAAGTTAGGTAGTAGTGGATCTTATTTATTTTTTTACTCACTCTCTCTCTCTCTCTCTCTCTCTCTCTCTCTCTCTCTCTCTCTCTCTCTCTCTCTCTCTCTCTCCTTCCAACACTCAAATTATTTTCTTGTATAGAGGTGATGAGTTTAAAATGTTAAGTTCTGCCTTTATATATAGTTAGGTAAGTTAGTAGTAGTTAGTTAGAAGGTACCTAGGTAGTAGTAGTAGCTAGTTAGAACCTTGATATTTTTTTTACTCTCTCCTTCCAACGCTCAAATTATTTTCTTGTACACAGGTGATGCGTTTAAAATGTTACGTTCTGTCTGCCTTAAATACAGTTAGGTAAGGTAGTAGTAGCTAGTTAGAAGATAGTTAATTTGGGTACCATTAGACGATTTTTAGTGACTATAAGCAATATTTTATAGCTATGACCTGTTTAGTATCCTTGTCGACTAACTAATTAGGTATATTCAGTTACTTTTCGTAATTTTATGGCTAACAGAAGACGATTTTATATAGCAAAGGAAAGATCTGGGCGTGAAGGGGTTAACCACAACATTCTGTACTAGGATAATCGAAATAAGTTGTAATATAGGGTCCAACAAACACATAACCTTGAAATAAAACTGATACTACACATTAAAAAACATAGAGTATTATAAAACACATGAAAAAGTAGACATATAAAACATACATCAACTGCTTCATGAGGACAGTCGAGCAGAAAAAAAATAGAGAAATGACATCATCTTCAGTCTGTTTCTCTTCATTTTATTTATAATTGTCCTCATAACTAGGGCAACCGACGTGTGTGCGTGTGTGTGGAATATAAACTAGTCCCTTCCTCTCTCTCTCTCTCTCTCTCTCTAGCGGTCCTGTTACCAAGTAGCACAAACAAGAATAGAAACTTTCGAGTCGCCGACACCACCACCAAGAACAACAACAACAAAACAACAACAACCACTACTACAACTACTACTACTACTACTACTACTACTGCTACTACTTCCACTACTACTACTACTACTGTTAATTCTACTACTGCCACTACCATTACTTCTACCATCACTACTACTATTACTACTACTGCCACTACTTTTACCACTACCATTATTACTACAACTACAACTACTACTACAACTACTTCTACTACTACTACCACTACTACTACTACCACTACATTTACTACTACCACTACTACTACTACTACTACTACCACTACTACTACTACTACTACTACTACCAAAGCCGAGAAAGAGACTCCCTTAGCCTTGACTACTACTACCACTACAACTGCTACTACCACCATCAAAACACAGACACGCCTAAACGTAAACAGAGAAATAAACATGTCAACAGAGAAGAACAGAGCGAATGCCAAGAAGAGAGAGAGAGAGAGAGAGAGAGAGAGAGAGAGAGAGAGTAGAGAGAGAGAGAGAGAGAGAGGAGAGAGGAGAGAGAGAGAGAGAGAGATGAGAGAGAGAGAGAGAGAGAGAGAGAGAGAGAGAGAGAGAGAGATCCTTCCTTGTATCCATCAATCATTGGTGGTCAAATATTATGATTTTGGGCAGAGGAGGAGGAGGAGGAGGAGGAGGAGGAGGAGGAGGAGAAAGTAGCTGGAGGTCATTGATACAGACTGATGGAGATAGTGATGATGGTGGTGATGATAGTGGTGGGTGGTGGTGGTGGTGGTGGTGGTGGTGGTGGTGGTGGTGGTGGTGGTGGTGGTGGTGGTGATGCTTTTTACTACAATCACTTTCCTTCCTCTTCCCTGTCCCTCCCTTCCTACCTCTGCTATTTCCTCTCCCTCCCTTCCTTTTTTTTTCTACTTCTTCCCTCTCTCTCTCTCTCTCCCTTTTTTACTACTCCTTCCCTTCTTTACCTCCCTCTCTCCCTTACTCGCCCGTCTCGTAAAACTCAATCCTGTAACTAACATTATTATCTCTCTCTCTCTCTCTCTCTCTCTCTCTCTCTCTCTCTCTCTCTCTCTCTCTCTCTCTCTCTCCTTACATAATAAACATACTTACCTAAAAAATACCTACATATATACACAGGCAACATACATGCATACACACATATAGGCAAAATAACACATGTATCTATATATGTATGTATGTATGTATGTATGTATGTATGTATGTATGTATGTATGTATGTATGTATGC
>JACEEZ010007245.1:22500-40000 GCA_016584305.1 Chionoecetes opilio
ACGCGTCATTATGTGCATAAGAGACATCTACAACTTTGTAAATAATTATAATATGTAACAATGTTCATAACTCTGTATTTTGATAGGTTATAATACGGAGCTTTGTCTGTAGGCGAGAGCGGGGCAGGTTGCATCATTGCCTCTTAACTCGCATGTTATCACACGTACATCGTCTTAATACTACTACTACCTACTACTACAATAAACTACTACTACTACTACTACAATAAACTACTACTACTACTACTACAATAAACTACTACTATTACAACTACAACAATAATAATAATAAAAAGTTAATGCGAGTTAGAGGCAATGATGCAACCTGCCCCGCTCTCCCCTATCTACAGTATATGCGTATTGGTTCCTCTATATTGCGGGTTCTGTCTTTATGTGTATCTAGTAGAGGCAGACACTTCCACACAGAGACTTGTACCACCAACAACTGCTCTCTCCAGAACAAACCAGCAAACCATAACCTGAGTATCATCACACCATGTAGACGACAAGGTCACTACACTACCACAAAATCATCAAAATATCACTCAATCTCTCTTGGTATATCTTGTATCAATCTTCTATCTGCCTCTATAACAACGATCTCTATACTACATTTCCACTCCCTATTCCCTCATGTTTATACATTATAGTGTTTTTCCTGTATGTCTTCGGGTAAAAATAAAATTACTATTATTATTACTATTATTATATGATTGAAACTTGTATTGATCAGTTTGTATACACATTACTCCTGCATGTATGGCTGTCTGTATGGCTGTCTGTATGTTTTTTATGTTTTTTATTTACATCTATTACATATATATAGATGTAAATAAATTATATATAAAAAAAAAGTATGTATGTTAGTCCTTCTATCTACAAGTATGTCTACCTTCCCTGCTATACGCCTGTCATTGCATGCTAATTCCTCCATCCTCAAACTGTCTCTCTACCTTTATTATTATTATTATTCTATATTATTATTATTTAAAACTCTCTGTAAGTCTTTTTGCATGTCAACCTTCACTGTAAGCTTAGACTACCTGCACACGCTAAGCTTTCCGCGTGTAAATCTATCTGTCTACTGTCTACACGCTAATCCTTTCATATGTGTGTGTGTGTGTGTGTGTGTGTGTGTGTATCTGTGTGTGTGCGTGTGTATCCGTGTGTGTGCGTGTGTATGTGTGTAGGCCCCGTCTCACACGCAGTAATCACATAGGAGTCTATCATACGTCTGGCAGCGGCGCGCACCACCACCACCACCACCACCACCACCGCCACCTGACGTGACCAGTTACACAGGAATGGCTGGGAACGGATACCTCAAGTCTAGAAACCCTACAGGCGCTACCACACTTAGCCCATGTCTCTACAGCTGTTTATAATGATGTAGTATAGAGTAAAGTACGGGGGATTCTAATTAACAGCTGGAAATACTATAAAAAGGCGAATTTTTTTTTTGGGGGGCGGGG
The DNA here is from genome assembly GCA_016584305.1 of Chionoecetes opilio. Taxonomy (NCBI): domain Eukaryota; kingdom Metazoa; phylum Arthropoda; class Malacostraca; order Decapoda; family Majidae; genus Chionoecetes; species Chionoecetes opilio. The sequence continues at coordinate 23,973 of JACEEZ010007245.1, forward strand.
AAATTCAAATGTAAGGAGTGGTTTTTTTTTTCTATTTACGTTGAAGGCTAAATTTACAGGATATTTTGTGTTTATAATATCTGTAGGCTTTCTATGATACAAAACCCATGTCTCTACAACTGTATTTAATGATGTAGTTGTAGTAAAGTACGTGGTATTCTAATTAACAACTGGAAATACAAATAAAAGGCGGTTTTTTTATTATATTTTTACGTTGAAGTCTATATTTACAGGATATTTTGTGTTTATAATATCTGTAGGCTTTCTATGATACAAAACCCATGTCTCTATAGCTGTATTTAATGATGTAGTTGTAGTAAAGTATGTGGTATTCTAATTAACAACTGGAAATACAAATAAAAGGCGGTTTTTATATTATATTTTTACGTTGAAGTCTATATTTACAGGATATTTTTTTATTTATAACGTCTGTCTAGGCCTCAAATGATACAAAATAAGTCTTCTTTCTGTTTTACTAATACATTAAAAGGTGTATTTACTAATTTGACCAAAAAACTGCGTGATTTTAGGTTATTTTACTCATCCGAAGGTTACATAAACACCAAATCACATATCTCGCGGCCTCTTGTAGCTTCCTTATTTTCTGATGTTCTAAATCCGCTATAACTAAATAATTAATAATCAACCTTTAATAACACCTTTCTTCACCGTGATTAAAACTTATGTAGTCTATTTTTTGAACGAGGTGAAAAATCCTACCTCCCTTGCTGCTTACTGCCTGATATTTGATACCAGAAGGGAATACTACGCTTCTTCTAAATGTCAGTTGTATTGTATGTACAGGCATCATTTAAAGCATAAGACCTTGAGATATAATTAAAGTTTCGCCTCGTTAAAAAAATAGACTAGATATTCACACTCTTGACAGACGGAAATCGGCAATAGAGATGCGCGTCTAATAACAAGTCTGACTGCTCACCAACAATACCGGCAATAACAATAACAATATACTGAGCGGCCACCACCTCTATCACTCCCTCTACCCAGCCGTGACAACACAATGACTCCGGCCTCCTCCTCATCCTGCTCCTTCATATTCCTCCTCCTCCTCCTCTTCCTTCTTCTGCTTCTTTCTTCCTACATCTTCCTCCTTCTCCTCCTATTTTATTAGTATTATTCTGTCTTCCTCCTTCACGTCCACGTCCACGTCCACCTCCTCCCTCCTCCTCCTCTCATATCTCCTTCCCCTAACACAAATGACTTCTTCTTCTTCTTCCTCCTCCTCTCCTACCTCCTCCTCCTCTCCTACCTCCTCCTCCTCCTCTCCTACCTCCTCCTCCTCTTCTACCTCCTCCTCCTCTTCTTCCTCCTCCTCCTCTTATCTCTCCTTCCCTTTACACAAATGATTCCTTCCTCCTCCTCTCATCTCTCCTTCCCTTTATACAAATGACTCCTTCCTCCTCCTCTTCCTCCTCCATCTCTCTTTCAATCCTCCACTCGCCTCCTTCTCTGCCTTCCTCCTCCTCCTCCTCCTTCTTCTCCTCCTCCTCCTCCTCCTCCTCCTCCTCCTCCTCCTACTTCTTCATCCTCCTGCTCCTCTATCTCTCCCCTACCCTTCTTCACTACTCCTCTTACACTTACCAGTGTCGAATTATAGTTCGTGATTAAATGTACAAATGTATGTAAAATAGCCTTACTCTCACTCCGCTCTTGTACTTACCATCTACGATTGTATCTCTTCTTGTGTTTGTCTCTCTCTCTCTCTCTCTCTCCTCTCTCTCTCTCTCTCTCTCTCTCTCTCTCTCTCTCTCTCTCTCTCTCTCTCTCTCAGTTACAGATGGCTTAAAAGATGGATGAATTAGGCAAATAAATGTTCAGAGCTAGAAATGTCCTGTCTCAAGGCTATCTATCTTAAAACTATGCCTCTCTCTCTCTCTCTCTCTCTCTCTCTCTCTCTCTCTCTCTCTCTCTCTCTCTCTCTCTCTCGCTCTCTCTCTCAGTTCAGCTAGGCATACACACAGTAGTCATTAAGCAGATGGTCACCTCGGTCACTCTTCGAACAGTACCGTAATGATTGAAGGGAAACACAAGCCTGGAATGTACTGTACTGTAGGAAGACTACGGACTGTCACGGAATCAAATGTCTGGCTTGAGTATTACTGACTAAGGAGATCCAATAGTTACATGCAATAATAGAATACGTACTCGTGGTGAAGAGAGATAGTATTACTGACTAAGGAGATCCAATAGTTACATGCAATAATAGAATACGTACTCGTGGTGAAGAGAGATAGTATTACTGACTAAGGAGATCCAATAGTTACATGTAATAATAGAATACGTACTCGTGGTGAAGAGAGATAGACTATAATAGTGTCATTATCATTTCAAACATAGGTGAAAACTGAGTTATAAATAATAATCGATGTTGTTTGTATAGGAGTTAAAATGACTAGAAAATACTTGAAATGGGTGGAACATCTAAAATAAAATATTACAAAACAAATAGATCAAAACATACACCAACTACTGTAAGAATGTTGATAATTCTTTTAGTATTATCGAGCCCTTTAAAGAGTAATTAATAGCTTGGTACACTGGAAAAGCCTCTCGTTATAAGACACGGATGTAGAAAGGGAATGAGCACGTGCTGATTACATGATAATATGCAGGTGGTTTTTAATTGTGTGTGTGGGTGTGTGGGAGGGGGGGGGGGGCACAACAAAGGGTGTGTGCAAGTAGAGAAAGAAAGAAAGAAAGAAAGAAAGAAAGAAAGAAAGAAAGAAAGAAGAAAAGACGGGTAGACTTCTGGGTTTGTTGTTCTGGACGTACACATGACTGTCCACGTGTGTGTGTGTGTGTGTGTGTGGTGTATCCAGAGGCACACACTGGTACACCTTGAGAGGCTTCACACACACACACACACACACATTTTCACGACTCCACAAAATCAAGTGTTGGTCGAGTTGATGCAGTTAGTTCCACAATTTTTTCTGCCACTTCAGTCCTGCAGAGACGAAGCCTAATTGGTGCTGGCGGGACGCTGACCACCCACCACCACCACTACACCCACCACACCACCACACACCATCCCTCCACTCACACCCACCACTCCACCTCCCACCATCCCTCCACCCACACCCACCACCACACCCTCCCACCACCACCACCACCCACCACCATCCCTCCACTCACACTACCTCCACCACACCACCTCCACCCCACCACCACACTCCCTCCACTCGCTTATTAGTGGCACAAGAACAAGAACCACTTTATAAACCCCTCCACCCCTTCCTACACACAACACACACACACACACACACACACAAACATTCTTATTAACACTAATCTAACAGTAGTACGTTGTTGCCTTAACGAGACCCAGATACACTCGCCTCGTCGCTTCGTACTCCCTCAACTTCCTCACTCTTTTACTTTCTAATGGTGGTCAAAAGTCACACACTCTTAAATGTTAAAGAGTAGGTATGGAAAGGTCAGAAACGAGTATTGGGGTGGATGGATACAATCTATACTACCTGTTCCTGCTGCCTCTAATATTATTGACTTATTGTTCTCATGCTTGTCACTAGTGGAATGTTAGAATGGATATTATACGTATATGTATTCATTAATTTTATCCTAGCCCAATTCTCATCTCAACCTTTGTGTAATGTCACCCATATGTTATTCATGTAAGTATATTTCTGCATCTAAATACTCTAAATTTATAGATCTAAAAATATAGTCATGTTTATAATTATACTATCCTTGTTTTTTTGTGTAAATGGCGTGTCAAGAATACTTCGCTGTCATCGTGCAAGCGTACAAAGCTCAACTTTTGGATAAATCTACATAAAAATCTATATAATTCATTTCTGCATTCCACTAACATACAATTATTGTCATGCTTGTCACTGGTGGAATGTACGAAGGGATTATATATATTTATTTTCTTCTATACCAATTCTTGTTTAATGTCATCTCAACCTTTTGTAATGTCACTCATAATTATGTTATTCATGTATATTTCTGCATCTAAATATTATAACTCATGTACCTATATTTAGTATTGTTCTATGAATGCGTCATCATAATATCAAGAATAATTCGCTGTCAACGTAATATGCGTACAAAATTATATTATTTATTTTTACCATACATCTACTGCAGCCCTTCAACAAGCTGTACTTGTATCCATCGATCTAATCAATATGTACGATAATCATTTTTACTATCATTATAATTAGCATAAATAATTGTTAGTTACAACGGTAATGATAAAAGTCACCACCATCATAATTGTTACTGTGCGGGCATTTACTGTTACACACGATATATACGTGTATACATAAGCATAGAGAGAGAGAGAGAGAGAGAGAGAGAGAGAGAGAGAGAGAGAGAGAGAGAGAGAGAGAGAGAGAGAGAGAGAGAGAGAGAGAGAGAGAGAGCATGCAGTGACGTTTATTCAGACAGAACCTCAACACAAGACGATGAATGGATTTTTTTGTGGGTGGGCCTCTGAGCGCGTACACACACACACACACACACACACACACATTACTGCACTCTTAATAATCTTGAATGAGCTTAGCATGAGATAATGAGTAAAAGTTTAAACACAATCACGCCAGTCAGAGCGAGGAGGAGGCAGGGAGGAGGCTGGGTGTTCAGTAGTATTAGATTTGTACTGATTAAGAGTGTGTGTGTGTGTGTGTGTGTGTGTGTGTGTGTGTGTGTGTGTGTGTGTGTGTGTGTGTGTATGTGTGTGTGTGTGTGTGTGTGTGTGTTCAGTAGTATCAGCAGCCCTTGTTAGTAGCCCAGTCAGCCCTCGTAACCATCTGCTCTGTGGCTGCCCTGGCCCTATCACATCGAATTAAGGGCCTCTTTCTTTGCCCTCACTCCACCCTCTCGCATTCCTCTACTCGACACCAACCCAGTTCGCTCTACTTCTTAACACACACACACACACACACACACACACACACACACACGCAAATCATTTCAGACATATTACACGGCTGCCACAGTTCTCTCTACGTCTCAACACACACGCCATTCATTTCAGATACATTCCACAAGAACTATACATTAAAATTCACTATATACTTCCTTCCTACATATACCCCCAGATATATCACCTACAACTATACTTTAATTATTAAATACACACATTCATAGCCTATCTAAGTCAAATATTTAAGTTGGAATGAATAAGATCACATATTGCACAAAACTATACATTAATTCACGTATATTTCATCCCTAATCCCTCCTACAACTGTCTTAAATTCACACTGTTCATATCAAAGTCATCCCTACTATCACCTATTAATATATAAAGCTTTAATTCACACTGTTCATATCAAAGTCATCCCTACTATCACCTATTAATATATAAAGCTTTAATTCACACATTTCATATCTAAGTCAAATATCATCAAGCAGGAATCAATAAAATCACTTTACTTCCTAACTGTTAAGAGTACGTCGCGGCGGTGGTGGTGGTGGTGGTGGTGGTGAAGGCAGTTGCCACGCCCCCCTGAAAGCTGCTCAAGGTTGCTTAATAAATGTCAACCACCACCACCACCACCACCAACGGCCACTAGTTACTCCCTGCCCCTGCCCGCTCACACACCGTTAGGAGGGCAGAAAAAAATGTTAAATGCCATGAAACTACCTTTTCCTTTTCAGATCATCTCTCATTTATTAACCCCCTGAGGCCCATAACGTAATTTCCATTGTAATTTGTGTACCATTAGACGTTTTTAAGTTATATAAGCAATGTTCTTATAGCTATGACCTGTTTAGTATCCTTGTCCACTAGCTAATTTGGTATATTCAGTTACTTTTTGTAATTTTAATGGCTCCACAACAGATATTTTTTTATTACAAAGGAAAGATCTGGGCGTGAAAGGGTTAAAATGCCATGAAACCACCTCTTCCCTTGCAGATCATCTCTCATGTATTAACCCCTTTACGCCCAAATCTCTCCTTTGCTATGGAAAATGGTCTCTTGTTAGCCATAAAATTACGAAAAGTCACTTAATATACCAAATTAGTTAGTGGACAAGGTACTAAACAGGTCATATCTATAAAGTATTACTCATAGTCACTAAAAATCGTCTAATGCTACCGAAATTACAATGGAAATAATTACGTTCTGGGTCTCAAGGGGTTAAACCTATTGTATTTTAACACTTGTCTCTCTTCAACTTTTTTATTTCTACTAAAAGATTACATTTTTCATTTATTTTTGCACCTTTATTTCTATATTTGTTTTGGGGGGGCTTATTTATCGACCCCCCCAACGGCTACTAGCTACGTTCACACACCGTTAGGGCAAGGCGAGGAGCAGAGTGGCGTAGTTATTGTTGTTTTTACTTTATTTACATCGAGTAGCTACTAGTTTAATCTTAACAAGCAAAAAACAAAAACAAAATAGCCACAAGGGACATAAATATAAAAATAATAATATAAAAAATAAAAAATAGTGCGCAGTGGTGATAATATAATAATAATAATAATAATAATAATAATAATAATAATAATAATAATAATAATAATTGTATCCTCACCCGAAGGCATACAGTAAGAACAACAACAGCCTAATAGACAGACATAATGAGATGAACTTAAGTACTAAAGCAAATATAATATAATATAGTGGTGTGAGTGGCGTGTAACTGTAGTCACTCTAGACTGGCTGTAATGTGTCCCTTCTCGGCCACTCTTTACTCTCTATCTTACTCTCTCTCTCACTACTCTCTCTCTTTACTTTACTCACTCTTATTACTCTCTCTCTCTCACTACTTTCTCTCTTTACTCACTCTTATTACTCTCTCTCTTTACTTTACTATTTACTCACTCTTATTACTCTCTCTCTTTACTTTACTCTTTACTCACTCTTCTCTCTCTCTTTACTTTACTCTTTACTCACTCTTATTACTCTCTCTCTCTTTACTTTACTATTTACTCACTCTTATTACTCTCTTTTTACTCTTACATCTTTTACTCCTCTCTTATACTCTCTCTCTCTTTACTTTACTATTTACTCACTCTTATTACTCTCTCTCTCTTTACTTTACTCTTTACTCACTCTTATTACTCTCTCTCTCTCACTACTCTCTCTCTTTACTTTACTCCTTACTCACTCTTATTACTCTCTCTCACTACTTTCTCTCTTTACTTTACTATTTACTCACTCTTATTACTCTCTCTCTCTCACTACTTTCTCTCTTTACTTTACTATTTACTCACTTTTTTTCTCTCCCACACTTTATTGCAATCTCCTCCTCCTCCTCTTCCTTCCTTTCGTTATCTTCCTTCTCTTATGTTTTTAACCATTTACAATATTATTTAACTCACTGTCATTGCTGCTGTAGTCACTCTATAGAGGCTGGCTGTAATGTTTTCCTTCTCTGCCACTACTAACTTTATAACGATATCCTCCTCCTCCTCCTCCTCCTCTTTCTCCCTATCGCATTCCTTATATATCCATTTACAATACTTCTTGAGTCATTTATCTTTCTTCCTACTACGTATATATTCCTCTTCTGTGGCTTATTTCTCTAACTGAAGTGGCTATTTCTCTTAACCCCTTGAGACCCAGAACGTAATTTCCATTGTAATCTGGGTACCATTAGACGATTTTTAGTGACTATAAGCAAGATTAATAGTTATGACCTGTTTAGTATCCTTGTCCACTAACTAATTTGGTATATTCAGTGACTTTTCGTAATTTTATGGCTCGACAACAGACGATTTTTTATAGCCAAGGAAAGATCTGGGCGTGAAGGTGTTAACTTTATAGCAATATCCTCCTCCACCACCACCTCATTCTCCTTTTCACCCTTCTTCTCTATGTCTTTAAACATTGACAATATTTCTGTAATCATTTCTTATTCTTCCTCCTACTACATAACTCCTCTTCTGTGCCATATTTCTCTATTTAAACTATTTGTATTGTATCTTCCTCCTCCTCCTCCCATTTCGCAGTCCTTCTCCATCCATTTATATCAATTTAATCATTCTTTTATTCTTCCTCCTACTACATATCCTCTTCTGTGCCATATTTCTCTATTTAAACTATTTGTATTGTATCTTCTCCTCCTCCTCCTCCCATTTCGCAGTCCTTCTCCATCCATTTTATATCAATTTAATCATTCTTCTTATTCTTCCTCCTCCTACATATCCTCTTCTGTGCTATATTTCTCTATATTAACTATTGTATTGTAATCTTCCTCTCCTCCTCCTCACAATTCGCAGTCCTTCTCCATCCATTTATAATATCAATTTAATCATTCTTCTTATTCTTCCTCCTCCTACATGATCCTTTCTGGGCTTATTATTCTCATTTAAACTATTTGTATGTATCATCTTCTTTCCTAACCCTCACTCCTCTTACACATTTCGGCAGTTCTCCATCCATTTATAATATCAAGTTTTTATCATTTTTCTTACATATCTTCACACCCCCTACAATATCCTCTTCTTGTTATTTTCATATTTAAACTATTTGTATTGTATCTTTTACTTTTCATTTTTCATCCTCTATCTCTCATCCATTTCCAGCCTCTCCATCCATTTATAACATCAATTTAATCATTCTTTTTATTCTTCCTCCTCCTACATATCCTCTTCTGTGGCTTATTTCTCTCTATTTATTATTTCCAACTTCCTGTCTTCGCGTCTACACTTAAATTCAGGCTTCGTAAATTCCTTTCATTCTTCATCGCATTTTCTTTTCTTTTTTTTCTTTTGCAATACGCGGAAACAAGACATGAGTTCGTGTATTTGCTGAGAAAAATAAATAAAAACATTATAACTGTTCCGGCTGAAAGGCAGTGAAAGTTTAAGAACAGTAATGCCTGAACAATTTCTTTTAAAACCCTACGTTAGTTTACAAAAGATTTCATTGTTGCTGTGTTTTATATTCTACGTAGTATATGTGTTGTTTTCATTTACTATTTTTTTCTAATAACAAATAATTCCTTCACAACTACCCTTCACATTAAAGCCTACATTACAATTTTTTTTATCATTTTTAAAGCTCTCGTTTTTGCTGAGCTTTTAATATATATGCAGTTTTTCATCTATTATTTTTTCTAGTAACACACAACCACCCTTCACATTAAAGCCTACATTACAATTTTTTTTTTTATCATTTTTAAAGCTCTCATTTTCTGGTGTGCTTTTAATATATATGTATGCAGTTTTTCATCTATTTTTTTTTCTAATAACACACAACCACCCTTCACATTAAATCCTACATTACAAAACGTCTCATTTTTACTGTGTTTTAATATATCTTGTCTTCGTGTACTATTTTTTCTAATAACACACAATCCCTTCACAACTACCCTCAGCATTACCTCGCAGGCTTGCATACACAATAACAGTCAATAATTATACCACTACCCTTCACATTCCCTCGCATAAGCAAACAGCTGTCACTAAGAACTTCAAACTAGCCGAAAGCTCTCATTTTTGTTGTGCTTTTAATATATATGCTGTTTTTCATCTAATTTTTTTTCTAATAACAAATAATTCCTTCACAACTACCCTTCACATTAAAGCCTACATTACAATTTTTTTTTTTATCATTTTTAAAGCTCTCATTTTTGCTGTGCTTTTAATATATATGCTGTTTTTCATTATTTTTTTTTCTAATAACACACAACCACCCTTCATATTATATCCTACATTACGAAAGCTCTCATTTTTACTGTTTTTCCATTATATCTCTTGTTTCCATCTACTATTCTTTCTAGTAACACAGAATCCCTTCACAATTACCTCGCAGGCTCGCATTAACAACAGCACAATAACAGTCAATAATTATAGCACTACCATTAACCCTTCAAGCCCAGATCTTTCCTTTGCTATATAAAATCGTCTGTAGTTAGCCATACAATTACGAAAACTAACTTAATATACCAAATTGGCTCGTGGACAAGGATACTAAATAGGCCATATCTACAAAATATTGCTTATAGTCAGTAAAATCGTCGAATGGTAGTCAAATTACAATGTAAATTACGTTCTGGGACTCAAGGGGTTAACATTCCCTCGCATAGGCAAACAGCTGTCATAAATTCAAAGAGCAACACCAGTATACTTAACCCGCTTCGGCACCACCACAGGAATGCATGCGGAAGGGGAGGAACTAGGAACGTTACCATCGCATACACAATAATACAGTCAATAACTGGGGAGGGGGGGGGGGGGGGGGGCACTCAGTAGAGCGCATACCTCCGCCCGAGTATTTCATCAATTGGTTGCCATGGCAACAGTTGTGATTCGATTTCATAAAAAAAAAAGTAAAACGAAAAGTAAAAAAATATATATATATATATATATATATATATATATATATATATATATATATATATATATATATATATATATATATGCACTCAGTATGAGCGCATACCTCCGGCCGAATATTTCATCAATTGGTTGCCATGGCAACATTCTCAATAGATTTCATCCAAAATTAAATCAGTCCTTCCTTATACCAAATAGACTTGGTATGCCGAGTTTGGTCCAAATATATTCGTAACTTTTCGAGAAATCCTGTACACTAACAAACAGACAGACAGACAGATCGGGGTGAAAACAACCCCTCCAACTTCGTTGGCGGAGGTAATTATATATCTACCCTTCAAATTCCCTCGCATAGGCAAACAGCTGTCACTAAGAACTTCAAACTAGCCGAAAGCTCTCATTTTTACTTAGTTTATATTATATATCTGCTGTTTCCATCTACTATTCTTTCTAATAACACATAATCCCTTCACAACTACCCTTAACAATACCTCGCATACACAAACAGCTGTCACAATTTCTCACAGTACAACACGAGTAGCTATACGAAACTTTATATACATTTTTGCTGTTTCCATTATATTGTTTTCATCTAATACTTCTAATAACACAATCATTCTATCTCTACCCTTAACATTCTTCCTTCGTATACATAGGCAAACAGGTGTCACAATCTCACCAGTATACGTAACCCGCTTCGGTACCACCACAGGAATGCATGCGGGAGGGGAGGAACTAGGAACGTTGCCATCAGAACAGCGGCGTAACGTTCTTTGATCAACCCTGCTCCTTGCTCCCCCACCTCCTCCCCTGCCCTTCCCCAACCCAGCTCCCTTCTCCCCCACCTCCCCCTTCCCCTCTTCCACCCCGTCCCACCCTTCTCCTACCCTTCCTTTTCCCCTAACTCCTTCCCGCCCTACCCCAACCCTTCTCCCCTCCTCCCACCCCTGCCTTCCCTTCCCCAACCCAGCACAGTCCCGCCCCTCCTCTGCCCCGCCCCATTCCTCAGCTTAAAACAGACCCTCTCACTCGCACGGTTCCTCCCTCCCTAGTCCCTCCCTCCTAAGACTGACCGTTAGCTAGCTAGGCACTCACAGTTCACTCCTCACTCCGTTGCGGTCTGTAGCTCGGCCAGGACACGAGCTTTTTTAGTTTTAGTTTTTAGCTAGAGCGAGTTTTTTTCAGCTTTATTAAGGGATAGATATACAATAAAATAGGTGGCAAATCGACTACAAACTAATAAATAAACATTGAAGCTAATACCCCTTGGCTAACACACACACACACACACACACACACACACACACACACACACACACACACACACAAAAAAAACTCACGCAAACACAATCAAAACTGTTGTTGCAAATATCATAAAGTCTGTAAGTCTGTAATATAAAAATGTCTAATATAAAATAAATGTCTGTAAGCGCGGCCAAGACACCTCTTGACTTGGCTCCAGGAAGCTAACAAACACACTATCAAAACTATTGTTATTACTAAATATCATTCCACTAAAGTTACGAAACACGAAGAACCATGAAGAAAAACAAGTGTAGCCCTTTTTTTTCAGGACATCAGTTGGCTTCACACACACACACACACACACACACACACACACACACACAGCAAACTAAAAAACAGTGAAGCAAACACACATCAAAACTGTTGTTGTAAATATCAGACAAGTTACAAAACACTTGAACCTGAAGAAAAACAAGTGTAGGTCTCGTTTGTCTCGTCATGACTTAGCTATTTCGTATGAATTTTGTCATGGTTTGAAGTAATTTGAATTGGTGAAAGTAATGATCGATGAAAGACTGTATGAAGAATTTTTATGTATTTGGTTTAGGAATAACTTTTGATAACTTTTGACGTGGACGAGTACAGTGAGAGTGAGTGTGTGTGTGTGTGTGTGTGTGTGTGTGTGTGTGTGTGTGTGTGTGTGTGTCCATTGAATTACTGATAGGTAGAGAGAGAGAGAGAGAGAGAGAGAGAGAGAGAGAGAGAGAGAGAGAGAGAGAGAGAGAGAGAGAGAGAGAGAGAGAGAGAGAGAGAAAAAAAAAATGTTGATAGCTGTTTAAATAAAAGAAATTAAAAAAATAAGAGAAATGTTGATAGCTGTTTGAATAAAAAAAATTAGAGAGAGAGAGAGAGAGAGAGAGAGAGAGAGAGAGAGAGAGAGAGAGAGAGAGAGAGAGAGAGAGAGAGAGAGAGAGAGAGAGAGAGAGAGAGAGAGAGAGAGACCACTGTTGAGGAAGGTATTGTCAACTCTGTACCAGTAAACCCCTGACTATGGGGGTTTTGTCGAGCCGAGTCTGCTATGTATAACTACGTCGTAAAAATTTTCCTTCTGCATATTCATGAGTGTGTCAAGCGGCTCTCAAGGTTATATATACCAAGTGACAATGTCTTGATAGTAGAATAATAGCCACTAAAATATGCAAAGGAAAACTAGATCTACTGTTTATTCCTCCGTCGAAACGTGAAACTTAACAACTTGCGATTCTAATTGAACATCGGACACTTAAAGCACTATGAAACACTGACTTGAAACAATAAAAACTATGAAACTATGAAACACTTGACGTAAAACTTAACTTGCGGCAACTTAACTACTTGGTAAAAATGGACGAGAACTGCGCGGTCATTTTCTGAGATACTGACTATATAGCCTAAATTACTTCAGCATCACACTATTATACAGTCATCACACTCTATAGTATACATTATATTATACTATCCTCTATCATTACAAGCACTATATTAACCCCTTCAAGCCCAGATCTTTCCTTAGCTATAAAAAAATTGTCTGTTGTTAGCCATAAAATTACGAAAAGTAACTTAATATACCAAATTAGTTACCTAGTGGACAAGGATACGGTAATTATGGAGGAGAGTTTCACGTTCGTTTTCAGAGACACCAACTACTTTTTCTTGGCCTACAATAGGTGCTTGTTCTAATGGTGCTAGTTTTATTTTGCGCAAACCAAAAATTAAAAAAAAATAAAAAAAATGGGAAAAAAATGAAACTTAACCTAACCTTATGTTTTAATGAAACCTAACCTAACCTTACAGGTTTTAAAGAAACCTAACCTAACCTTAACCACAAAATATACTTTTTTTTTTTTTTTTGGTTTGCGCAAAATAAAACTAGCACCATTAGAACAAGCACCTATTGTAGGCCAAGAAAAAGTAGTTGGTGTCTCTGAAAACGAACATGAAACTCTCCTCCATATTAACCAAGGATACTAAACAGGTCATAGCTATAAAATGTTGTTTATATTCACAAAAAATCTTCTAATGGTAACCAAATGACAATGGAAATGACGTTCTGGGTCTCAAGGGGTTAAGAAGCATTAAGAAAAATAGCCACATCCTGATACACCTGCGAGGCATTGGTGAGCACCCGATGACGTAAGCACTAATCTTGAAACAAATATGTTCCTACATATGGCGATACAGGATCTGCTTCGAGTGGTGATATGAATCTCTTCCATTAGCAGTGCCCTCACACACACACACACACACAGATACACACTCACACACACAGACGAAGAAACATCAGGGAGTGCCGATAAAAAAGGTCAAACTCCCGACCCACAACTGAACTGAACTGAACACACACCATACAACACACACAGATACACACAGCCGTCACAAGTTAGACAATATTGAGCCCTCTCCGTGGTCGATACAATGTCATGAAATATACATAAACTTCAACCTGACTAACACTCGTAAGAATCCCTCACACACACCCTCCATGACACACACACACACACACACCCTCACCATCAACCCTCACACACACACCCACCATCAACCCTCACACACACACCCACCATCACCATCAACCCTCACACACACACACCCACCATCACCCCTCACACACACACACACACACACACGAGCCACGCCTCTGCTCTACACTAGGGCAACAAGACAACTTTCTACCCAGTGACACCCAAAGATGCTGTATCTGGTCACAAGTCACTCATAAGCTTGCTATTTTATCTATGCTATACTACTTTGAAGTGTCTGACAATATAACCATTTCTTTTGTAACAGTATGAGACGCAACCTTACCTAAAATACAACTTTATCTCGCCCTCTAAAAGAACTTAAACGCAACACTACCTAAACTTATCTTGCTCTCTCCCATTTCTTCGTCACAAGTATCCAGGAATCACTTTTCTGCACCGGTATTCCTGTCACCCACAAAAACAATGTTGTCAAATAATGGCAGACAGCTAAACACGACCTGGAAAAGACATAACCGAAGAGAAACTCACTCCAAAAACTTAACAGATTCCTTCGCCACAAGTATCCTGCTGGAAACTCGTGCTAGCATTCATGTTGACTGCTATAACCCAAGACACTCTACAACCTACCTAAACATGGCCTGGAAAAGACATAACCGAAGAGAAACTCATCCCAAAAACTTCAGATTCCTTCGTCCCACCTAAAACTTATCAGATTCCTTCGTCACAAGTATCCAGGAATCACTTTTCTCGCACCGGCATTCCTATTTACTGCTATAACAATGCTATCAAGTAATGGCACACACCTAAACACAGCCTGGAACAGACATAAGAGAAGAGAAACTCACCTTTGCAGTCGTGTGTGTGGTTGGGGGCGCCGCATGGGCTGAGCGACGAAGGGGCGATGTTGAGGGGCAGAAACGACGGCCTCACCTGGTATTCCAAACGACTTTTCCCAAACCTTTTCCTCACACTCTCTGTAACACCACTAATACGCGCACTGCCCTCATGTACTGATCCCCGACACAGGGTATAATATAGAGGTATAATCAACTTGTATGTACGTAGGTTTTCGCACTACTATAAACTATGGCGTGAAGTAGCGAATGTGTAGTAACGTGTTGACTAGACGCTCCACTGCGCTCAACTGCTTACCGCGCAAATCCGCCGCGTTACTCCCGGGCCCATGTCAGTTCCCGGCTAGTCATTAATCTCTCTATTTGACCTCTATGTTACTCCCACCACGCATTGACACTACTTTAACCACCACATAATATCACTAATACCATGAACTAATACCTCCCTACATGGAATAGTAGACAGTTTGAGGATAAAGTGTAGTTTTGACCCTAAACAGAAGGCACCGTCAGCAACATCCGTACACGCCCTCTCGGGAAAACATGTCGTACTGCAAGGTTGCTCACTACTCAAGACTCAATCTCAATCTTTTCTATAACCACCTGGTAATATATTTTCACCATTACGTGAGGATAACCAGTGCGTGTTAAATGTGGGAAGGAAGCCAAGTACATGACGAACTAGCTTAACTAAGGACACACACACGCACACACACACACGGGGCCTGCCAGTAAGGTCACTTCGCTGGCAGGTAGACTACAACTCGCTATGCTCGGGGGCAGCCTCACTAACCCACCTGCTGCTGCTGCTGCTGCTCGTGTGTTGTGCTCACCTGAATTCTTTTCATGTTTTTGCGTGCTTGTATTACCCTGTGGTTTTTTTTTTTTAGTTAATAATGCTTCTTTCCTTCTTCCTCCTTCTTGCTTTTAAGTTTTCTTCCTTCTTTCTTTTTGTCTTCTCCCTCTTCTTTTTCTGAGTACGATTGACCTATTGATGAGAAATTCAAATCATGCAAAAACCAACAACATCACCAGCTACTACTGCTACCACTACTATCACTACTACTACTACTACTACTACTACTGCCACTACTATTACTACTACTACAACTACTAC
>JACEEZ010007245.1:45000-82500 GCA_016584305.1 Chionoecetes opilio
TACCTATTTTAATCACTTCTACCCTATTTTCTTTATTCCTTTACCTATTTTAATCACTTCTACCCTATTTTCTTTATTCCTTTACCTATTTTTAACCATTTTTACCCTATTTCTCTTTATTCCTTTACCCATCCACCCATACACCTATTCTCACCGTCTGCGCTTGCCACAGTTGCTGCTGCAGGCGGGCGATGGTGTCAGTTTGGCGGGACAGTGTCTGCACCAGCTGGTCTCGGGAGGTCCTCCTTCTGCAGGCGTGCGGGTCCCTCAGGCCGGCCAGACTCTCCGCTCGTCTGGTCTCGCCCTCCAAACGCCACGACTTTTCTTCAAGCTCCCGCACCTTCGCCAAGAGCTCGCTGTTCTCCTGTGGCGGGGGAGGGGAGGGTTAGAGAGAGAGAGAGAGAGAGGAGAGAGAGAGAGAGAGAGGAGAGAGAGAGAGAATAGGACATAGACAGATCAGAGTGCATGGAGGAGCAATGCGAAAAAAAAATTGTTCACGGATTCCCAGACAGACAGACAGAGAGAGAGAAAGAGATAGATAGAGATAGAGGAGAGAAGGAAAAAGATAGAAACGATAGAAAGAGAAGAAGAGAGAGAGAGAGAGAGAGGAGAGAAGAAGAGAAGAGAGAGAGGAAGAGAGAGAGAGAGAGAGAGGAGAGAGAGAGAGAGAGAAAAGCACACACAACACACACAAACCTTCACTAACGTCGCCACCTTATCCCTGTGGGCCCTGGACTGTTTCTCAGCCTGGCCTCTCAGCGTGGCCACCGACCGCTCCAGCATCTCACGCTGACGAAGCAACTCACACACCGCCTCCTCCTCCTCCGCCCCCGCCCCAGCCACGCCGCTACCCTGCACACCCAATGCCACGACAGGGAAAGAATGGGGCTAGAACAATTGACGACTATAAATAATAATAATAATAAAAAAGTCGATAAAAGTCAGTTGGTCTAAGAATGGGGTATACATACAATATTTTCTTGTTTTCGCATCACCAGTATAGGGAAGATAAGATAAGATTTTCATCCTATCTAGACGCTTTGCAAGTACCAACTACAAGGTTATTGACTATACAAAGCCCGCCACGTCAGCACGAACTAGGCGGACTCGAACCGCTGACCGAATGCACAGGGACGCTGCACATTGCGAGCTCACGTCTCTACCAACCTTGCCACCCTGACGGGCCATCAGTAGGGAAAGATTGGGGTACTAACCAAGGATAATATTGGTACAAACTAACCTTTCTGTAAGTACAAGTCAGCCTTTAAGTTTAAGTCATCCTTTGTGATGTAAATAAAGTGTCTTCATTCATATTTCGGTGTGTAAAAGGCAAACAGTTAAAAAAAAGTTAGTCATGCAGGAGGGCAAAGAAAGAGTATATACAAATTTTTCGCCGTTACCCTAGACGCCCACAGCCACAAGAGGGAAAGATCGGGGTACAACAACTCAAGATCAATTGAGTTTTAATAGATGGTAATGATTGTTAATAGATGGTTAATAGGTGGTCAGTTCATTTTGCACGAACTAACTTTTCCTGAAGTGTCGTTTTCTTGATATTTTTCGACGTGTAAATGGTAGAATTTAGGAATAACATTTAGAAGAGGGAAAGAATGGGGTACTAACCATGGATAATATTGGTACAAACTAACCTTTCTGTAAGTACAAGTCATCCTTTAAGTTTAAGTCATCCTTTGTAATATAAAAACAAAGTATAAAAAGTTCATATTTCGATGTATAAGAGTAAACAGTTAAAAAAAAAAGTTAGTCATGCAGGAGGGAAAAAAAAGGGTACAAGCAAACTTTTCTTTATGTATCGTTTTCTTCATGTATTTCGATGTGTATAATAAGGTAGGTAGTTTAAAAAGTGAGTCATGCCTTTAAGTACTGGGGGATACTTGAAGGAAATTTAGAAAGAAATACAGGAATAGTGAAGGACCTGCAGTGTGTAAATGAAATCGTGGTTACTAACTAGATCTAAGACAACTATAGAACAACGGAGGGATATATAGTATGAAAATTAGTTAACAAAATTGAAATGTAAAATATATAAAGTTATAATTATACTGATGATAAATGTTAAAAGAATGCATAATAATACACATAATTCAATTTAGAGAGAGAGAGAGAAAAAAAAAAAGAGAGAGAGAGAGAGAGTGGCGCTATATATCACCTGCAGTGCCGCGTGCTCAGTGCCCTGCGATGCCAGCTTGTCAAGGTCAGGTCGTGTCCAGAACTCCTTGTGTCGACCACTCCGTACGTGCTTGTCGTGAAGCGTCTGTGTGTGTGTGTGTGTGTGTGTGAGTGAGTGAGTGAGTGAGTGAGTGAGTGAGTGAGTGAGTGAGTGAGTGAGTGAGTGAGTGAGTGAGTGAGTGAGTGAGTGGTGAGTGAGTGGTGATGTGAGTGAGTGAGTGAGTGAGTGAGTGAGTGAGTGAGTGAGTGAGTGAGTGAGTGAGTGAGTGAGTGAGTGAGTGAGTGAGTGAGTGAGTGAGTGAGTGAGTGAGTGAGTGAGAGGAGAGAGAGAGAGAGAGAGAGAGAGAGAGAGAGAGAGAGAGAGAGAGAGAGAGAGAGAGAGAGAGGAGAGGAGAGAGAGGAGAGAGAGAGAGAGAGAGAGAGAGAGAGTCAATACCTGCAAATAATGTGCAGCACAACTAAGACCCTACAAACACCATTTCGCAATTTCCCAGACAAAAACAAAACGAAAACAAGGCAAGAATAAGTAAACAACTAAAAATAATAATAACAATGACATGCACTATATACCATCACCACCACTAGAGAGAGAGAGAGAGAGAGAGAGAGAGAGAGAGAGAGGAGAGAAGAGAGAGAGAGAGAGAGAGAGAGAGAGAAGGAGAGAGAGAGAGAGAGAGAGAGAGAGAGAGAGAGAGGAGAGAGAGAGAGAGAGAGAGAGAGAGAGTCAATATGTCTGCAAATGATATACTAAGACGATCCTTTCACAATAGCCAAGACAAAAACAAAACAATAACTTAAGTAACAATTAGCAAAAAACAAAAAAAATAATAACAATACCATGCACCACCCAGCCAGCACCCCCACCACCACCACTACCACCACCACCACCGAGCCAGCACCCCCACTACCACCACCACCACCACTACCACCCAGCCAGCACCACCACCACCACCCAGCCAGCACCACCACCACCACCACTACCACCACCCACCACCCAGCAAGCTACACCACCACCATCACCACCACCATCATCACCCACCCAGCAAGAACCACATCAACAAAGGGAATTAGGTCACCAAGCAAGCATGCATGATCCTCCGCCATTTGAACACCCTTGTCTGAAATCACGTTCTGCTTACTAATCCCACACACACACACACGCACCCCCCCTTCCCCCCCACACACGCACAGAAAGAAAGACTGGATAAATGTAGATATGGAAACGGGACCACACGAATGTAGCTCAGGCCCTGTATAACACAACTAGGTAAATACAACAGTAGTCTATTTTTTTAACGAGGTGAAAACTCCTTGCTGCTTACTGACTGATAGTTGATGCCAGGAGAAGGGAATACTACGCTTCTTCTAAATTTCAGCTGTATTTTATCATAGTTAACCCTATTATCAGGTAAACAGAGGCATACTTTTAAGCATGAGACCTTAAGATAGAATGAAATTTTCGCCTCATTAAAAAAATAAGAATGGAATTTTCGCCTCCTTAAAAAAAATAAGATTGGAATTTTTGCCTCGTTAAAAAATATAGACTATAGGTAAGCACAGCAATAACCTTAATAGCCTCCTTCAGTTTCTTGGGCTGGTGTATAAGGGCGGTGGCGGCGGCGAGGTCGGCCAGTACGCGGGTGAGGGCCGTGGCGAGGGCGTGGTGTCGCTGCTGAAGGTGGCGCCCCTGCTGTCCCGCCGTGGCCAGGCGCTGACTCAATTCCTTCACCTGCCTGTCCCGCGCGCCCACCACCAGCCGCGTTTCGCTGACCTCCTCCTCCATCTTGTTGGGGGGGGAGAGAGAGAGAGAGAGAGAGAGAGAGAGAGGAGAGGGAGAGAGAGAGAGGAGAGAGAGAGAGAGAGAGAGAGAGGGAGACGAGAATAGAAAGAGAGAGAGGAGAGAAGAGAGAGGAAAGATGAGAAAATTTGACAGAAAGTCAGAGAGGAGAGAGGAGAGAGAGAAAGAGAGAGAGAGAGAGAGAAGAGAGAGGAGAGAGGAGAGAGAGAGAGAGAGAGGAGAGAGAGAGAGAGAGAGAGAGAGAGAGGAGAAGAAGAGAGAGAGAGGGAAGAGAGAGAGAGAGAGAGAGAGAGAGAGAGAGAGAGGAGGGTGTTACGAAATTTATCAAAATGTCAGTAGAGGAGAACGAGGAAAGATAGAGAGAGAGAGAGGAGAGAGAGAGAGAGAGACGAGAGAGAGGAGAGAGAGAGGAGAGAGGAGAGAGAGGAGAGAGAGAGAGAGAGAGAGAGAGAGAGAGAGAGAGAGAGGAGAGAGAGAGGAGGAGAGAGAGAGAGAGAGAGAGAGAGAGAGGAGAGAGAGAGAGAGAGAGAGAGAGAGAGAGTGTGTTACGAAATTTATAATATGAGTAAAGGAGAACGAGGAAAGAAAATAAAGAGCAGAAGTGGGTGTGTGAATAGAGGAGTGCAAGGCAAACTGTTGCTGAGGAGAGAAGAAAGCTAGAAGGAAAGAAAAACACGAGGCAAAGAACAATGATTAAAAAGTATTTGAACAAATCTAATCCTAAGAGGAGCAGAGATCAATGAAAGATAAAGAAGAGAATGAAGGCAAAGGGTTACCTAACATACTGAATTATTAACCTATGTAGATGTACTTACTTAAAAAAAAAAAAAATTTAAGAGAAAAGTGGATAAAAAAAGATTGAGATGATTGTTGATTGATACGCCATGAGTGTGTGTGCCGTGCTGGTGCGGATCAGCAGGCGTGGCGTGTGGGCGTGTGGGCGGCTGTGTGTGGGCGTGAGGCACAGGCAATGCAGGGGACACGCTCTCGGGTACAAGTTATTCAGAGTGAGCTGGTCACTTGTTGGCCGCCGCGCCTCCGCGATGCTGTTGTTGTGGTCGCTGCTGGCGTGGGTGGCGCCGCCGCACCTCTGCCTGCAGGCGTGCCTGGATGCACGCCTGCACGGCGGCCACTTGGGCGGGAGGTCCCCTGATGCTCACGTGGCGGGACTCAGTGTTAGAGGCCGGGGGCACTGATACCCTCACGCTGGGGTATTCCTTTGCCAGCATGAGCAGTGCCTCGCCCCCGGGGCCCACCACGTGGCGCCGCCTGTCGGGAGCCACTTCCATCACCACCGTTGTTCTGCTGTTCCTGCGGCGGTCGGCTGCCTCCTGCAGCTGTGCTGCAATGCCCTCCAGGCGGCCGCTGATGGCCTGGGCCACGGCGGCCACCTGGCTCTTGGGGCCCGTCAGAGTGACGTGCTGGCAGGTGGTGTCCTGAGGCAGGGGCACCGTCACGGCCACACAGCGGAAGTCCTGCCGCAGTTTGCGGACAGTGTCTCCCCGGGGCCCGATGACGTGGCGCCGCATGCCCGGTGGCACGGGCACCATCACCTTCACCGCGTCCTCCCGCCAGGTGGCGCGCACACTGCCGCAGGAGTCTTCCTTGCCCACGGCCTTGCGCTGCGCCTTCACAGCCTTCTTGGCGGGCACAGTAGCAGTGACGCTCTCCTTTGCGGGCACGGCAGCAGTGACGCTCTCCTTTGCGGGCACGGCAGCAGTGACGTTCTCCTTTGCGGGCACAGTAGCAGTGACGCTCTCCTTTGCGGGCACGGCAGCAGTGACGCTCTCCTTTGCGGGCACGGCAGCAGTGACGCTCTCCTTTGCGGGCACGGCAGCAGTGACGCTCTCCTTTGCGGGCACGGCAGCAGTGACGCTCTCCTTTGCGGGCACGGCAGCAGTGACGCTCTCCTTTGCGGGCACGGCAGCAGTGACGCTCTCCTTTGCGGGCACAGTAGCAGTGACGCTCTCCTTTGAGGGCACGGCAGCAGTGACGCTCTCCTTTGCGGGCACGGCAGCAGTGACGCTCTCCTTTGCGGGCACGGCAGCAGTGACGCTCTCCTTTGCGGGCACAGTAGCAGTGACGCTCTCCTTTGCGGGCACGGCAGCAGTGACGCTCTCCTTTGCGGGCACGGCAGCAGTGACGCTCTCCTTTGCGGGCACGGCAGCAGTGACGCTCTCCTTTGCGGGCACAGTAGCAGTGACGCTCTCCTTTGAGGGCACGGCAGCAGTGACGCTCTCCTTTGCGTCACTGCTGCCGTGCCCGCAAAGGAGAGCGTCACTGCTGCCGTGCCCGCAAAGGAGAGCGTCACTGCTACTGTGCCCGCAAAGGAGAGCGTCACTGCTGCCGTGCCCGCAAAGGAGAGCGTCACTGCTACTGTGCCCGCAAAGGAGAGCGTCACTGCTGCCGTGCCCGCAAAGGAGAGCTCCTCCTCTGCCTTGACCACCTCCACTTCGAGGCAGCCGAGGAACCGCCTGGTCTCCGCCAGACGGTTCCACCACGGCACATTGCCCGGCGCCGCGCACGCCTGCACGGGGTCTCGAGGCGGGGCGGGGCGCCACTGTCCTAGCCACCATTGGTCTGCCAGGACTTTTCGTACCTGCCACGCCATGGTGGCGTGCAGGCCCTTGTGGCGCCACGCCTGCACCGCCTCGGACACCCGCGTGGCGTTCGCTGCGGACCTCCTGCTCGGCGCGCCACAGGAGGGCACCGAGCGCCACCCCCGCGGCCACCATCACGGCCATCAGGGTGGTTATTTTTTTTGTCACCACAAAAATTCTAGCCATTTATTAATTTAATATTCTATGTACTTACCTTGCCTGACCTACTATACTGTTACCGAACATCTCGTCTACTGTCTCATTTACTGTTTACATGACTTATCATTTCCCTATTACCCTCTTCCCCTTAACCCAACATTGACCTTACTTGCCTCGCCTTCGCGAATTGAATGATCTACTCCTCTCATCTTACCAATAATCTAACCTCCCTACACATCCCCTGCTGAGCCAGTTCTTTACCTCGTTACCTATTCTTAATACTGACTCACCCCTTTACCCTCTAGTCCCCCCCCACCCCCCAGCCTATACATGTCTCTTATAATCTTCTGTTCACTGTTTTCCGTCTGGTCACTTCACTTTCTCCTCTCCATGGCACTCATTACAGCCTCTACGAACACTTTCTAACCACCCTCTATACCTGACTGTCTGGTTCTCTAGTTTTTACCTGTTTGACTATGGCTCCCACTCTTATCATTGCCTCATTTTTACCTCTATACATTTACCCCATATATGTTCTCCCCATATCATTACCTAACCATTTATTTATCATCTAACCTTCTCAATACCATTTGCTTTACTAATTGAAATTCTTATTATTGTATAATTTCTATTATTTCATAATTATTACCTGAATACATTTACCCTCCGGTTCTACCCTATATCATTATCTATACCCATTTATTTATCAACTAACTTTCTCTCTCACATTTTGCTTTACCAATTGAAATATTTTTGTTATTCTATAATTCCATCTTTTTTTCAGAGGATATTAACATTTTCTTTTTCTCATCACATTTACTCGCCTTTCCATGAAGTCTTTCTCCCAGTTTCCTCACTTTTCCCCCTTTCCTCTTTTACTATTATATATCAATAGTCCACTTTAGTCCACGAAAGACAACGAAAATATCATGGCATGAGGTCCATCAAAGAGCTTCGGCTGGACTCTGGCTTGCATGACTGTATTATGATTGATTATGAACACTATTATATTACACCAAGCCAAATAAACTATCAAGTATCAAGTAAGAGTAAGTGGGAGGAAGGAATTTAACAGATTCAAACTGGAAAAGCATAGATTTAAAAAGGAAATAGGGAAAAACTGGTTCACAAATAGCGTGGTAAATAATTGAAATGAACTCAGTCGTCAGGTAGTCAGTGTGGAGTCAATAGGGAGCTTTAAAAGGAGGCTAGATAATTTCATGGATGGGGATGAAAGGAGGATGTAGGTAGTGTCAAGTAACAGGAACTACCACGTGTAGGTCTCGCAGCCTCTTGTAGCTTCCTTATGTTCTTATGTTCTTATGTTCTTATGTATCAAGCATCAAGTATGTTTTCTTATTGTTTTCTCACCTGTTTGATCATCTGGGCGCGCTGCTCTAAGGCCATCTGCAGAGGCTGTAGTTCCTCCCTCAGCAGGCTCATCTGGTGGTCGAGGAGGAAGCGCTGTTTCTCAAGCTCCTCCACGTGTTCCCGCGTGTGGCTCATCTGGCCCTCCTGTTGTGAAGGCAGAGGCTGAGGGTGGTTCTTACTCCTCCTGTCTTTACTACTGTCTCCTACACTCTCAGAAATAAGGGGTATATTAAGGGTAGAATTGTTACATCGCACCATCACTACCCTTTTTAAACCCTATGTCCAGGCTGGAGGGTAGATGCTGCCGATTATACCCTTCATCTACCCTTTATCTAACCTTTTTAACGTGAGGATGAGAAAGGGTATATTTGGGGTTAGAAAAGGGTATATTTGGGTTGCAAAAGGGTATATTGGGGTTGCAAAAGGGTATATGTTGGGGTTGCAAAGGTATATTTGGGGTTAGAAAAGGGTATTTTGGGGTTGCAAAAGGGTATATTTGGGGTTAGAAAAGGGTATATTTGGGGTTAGAAAAGGGTATATTTGGGGTTGCAAAAGGGTATATTTGGGGTTGCAAAAGGGTATATTTGGGGTTAGAAAAGGGTATATTTGGGGTTGCAAAAGGGTATATTTGGGGTTGCAAAAGGGTATATTTGGGGTTGCAAAAGGGTATATTTGGGGTTGCAAAAGGGTATATTTGGGGTTAGAAAAGGGTATATTTGGGGTTGCAAAAGGGTATATTTGGGGTTAGAAAAGGGTATATTTGGGGTTAGAAAAGGGTATATTTGGGGTTACAAAAGGGTATATTTGTACGAGTAGAAAAAGGGTAGCAGTATTTCATCACTACAAACACCCTTTTTCTACCCTTTTCCTACCCTTCTTTTCTGAGAGTGTACTACTTGTACTATTTTCTAGCTACTAATTTTAACAAACTACTAACAACTAACTACTAATTGTCCTATTTGCTAACTACTAAGTACCTATTTTCTAATTCTAACTCCTTGTCCTATTTTCATAATTATGTTTACACAACGTTAGGTTTCATAATTTATGTTTACACTTATATTTACGTTTTGGTGATATATTTCAACTTTCCTCGACCTCTTTCCTCTTTTCCCTTCCCCAAGTTTATATTAGATTTTCCTTCCGTCGTTTTATTTGGTCCTTTATTTTCCCTCTCCTCTTACGTCTACTTCTCTTGATCTCATTATTTATTTTTCCTCTCTTGAGAATTGCCCTTGACGAAAGAAAGGGGTGGGAAAGAAAGATAGAACAGAGAGAGAGACAGAGAGAGAGAGAGAGATACCTTCCTTCCTTCCCTCGTTCCCTCCCAATATACACAGACACAGACACCTCCCTTCTTTCCCTCCCTTCAACACACACACCTACACACACACACACACACGCACACACACACACACTCACCCTGTCCCTGATAATATCGTCTCTGTGTTTCACCTCCCGCCTCAGCGCTGCCATCTCCCGCTCCAGCCCCTTCACCGCCCCCTGCAGCTTGACGCGCTCCTCCGTCAGCGCCGAGACCTCCCCAGACTTCTCCTCGCACTCCCGCTGTACCCTGACGCGGCGGGAGAGGCGAAGACATAAGGGAGTCGAAGAATTGAGTGCGTGAGTGATGTAAGGGAGGGAAGGGAAGGAGAGTGAGTGAGTGGGTGAGTGAGGGAAGTAAGGGAGGGAAGGAGCAATAGGAATACATACACAAAGACAAAGTAAGGCAAGCGTGGGCCTCGTTTGGGTGGGGGACATGCTATCATTTGTCACCTCCACTTTTAACGTTAAAAGTAACGTAAAATTTTTTCAATGGAATAGTTTTCAGCTAAACTTTTAATAAACAAGGATTAAAAAATATCTCTTGTCTTAAAAAATATTGTCTTATCTCTAGAGCAGCGGTTCTTACCCGGGGGGGGGGGACTACCTAGGGGGGCGTGAGCCATGATAGAAAAAGTAAGAACTGTCAAGTATTAACTTGAAGCTCGGCCTTCGCTTTAACATGAAGCTCGCGCGCGAGGGTGAGCGAAGAGAATGGGTACAGAGAAGCAGGTGTGGCAGAACAACTCTGCGGGAACGCCTTGCCGGGTTTCATTTACTTTGTAGAATTTTATGCAATACTATTTTTTTATTTTTTTTTCTTCCATCACAAAGGACTGGCCAAGGGCACAACAAAAATGTGTAACACAAAGCCCGCTTAGTTGCCAGTCCCTATAAAGAAGACAGTAAGAGAATAATATAAAAAAGAGGGGTGAGCCAATTTAGTTCGGGAGGTGTCTTGTTACTCCTCTTTTGAAAAGATTTAAGTCATAGGAAAGTGGAAAAATAGAAACAGGAAGAGAGTTCCAGAGTTTACCAGTGAAAGGGATGAAAGAGTAAAGATACTGATTAACTCTTGCATTAGGAAGATGGACAGAATAGGGATGAGAATGAGTAGAAAATCTTGTGCAGCGAGGCCGCGGGAGGGGGGGGAGGCATGCAGTTAGCAAGTTCAGAAGAGCAGTGAGCATGAAAATAACAGTAGAAGAGAGCAAGAGAAGCAACATTGCAGCGGTGATTTAAAGATTGAAGACAGTCAGTCAGAGGAGAGGAGTTGGTGAGACGAAAAGCTTTTGACTCAACCCTGTTTAGGAGAGCTGTATGAGTGGATCCTCCCCAAACATGTGAGACATACTCCATACATGGGCGGATAAGGCCCTTGTAGAGAGCAAGCAATTGGGAGGGAGAAAAAAAAGGACGCAGACGCCACAGGACACCTAACTTCTTAGAAGCTGTTTTAGCAAGAGATGAGATGTGAGATTTCCAGTTCAGATTTTTAGTAAAGGATAGTCCTAGAATGTTCATTGTAGAAGAAGGAGACAGTTGAGTGTCATTGAAGAAGAGGGGATAGTTATCTGGTAGGTTTTGTCGAGTACATAGGTGAAAAAATTGGGTTTTTGAGGCATTGAACAAAACAAGGTTTGCTTTGCCCCAATCGGAAATTATAGAAAGATCAGAAGTTAGGCGCTCGGTGGCATCTCTCCGTGATTCTGCTATTATTAGTTATTATTATCATTAGAATTATTATTTAAACGTGATCTAACTCTATATACTGGGTATATGCAAGGTGTTAGTGATTAATTATATGTACAATAAGTGTTAGAAATACGCATTTTTTCAGTTTTTTTTCTGATACAGGAATATTTTGAAATCTTGGTTGAAGAAGTGAAGGAAGGGGAGGGGGGGGGGCGTGGAGGCAAGGACCCACTACTGAATGAGGTGTGGTGGTAAAAAAGTTAAGAAACACTGCTCTAGAGCCTTTTACAATACAATGATGTGCTTGCATTGTGCATACATTTACCCTCACTGGGCCTCACATTACAAAAATGATATCTATTCATACACATCTTGCAACACTGTTATTGCGTACAACACCTATTTTTACGTTGTAGCAACTGTAACAAGGCTGTATTTACCTTTTAAACAGAAGATGAATGTGTCAAAGGCCAGCAGCAGCTCACTAAGTCAGGGTCTTGACCATGCCTTAGTTTTCAGCGCCTTTAGCGGTGCCACTAAGGCGGCATTCTCGTCTGAGCATAGCGGTGGGAGGGCAGTTTGCCTTACCACAGGCGCCCTAGTGGATAGGGCGCCTTAGCTCGCTCTCAGCATCTAGCCCCTGATAGAGACTGTGCTGATAGGGTAGCTTCTCAGATTCGGCGTGAGGCATAGCTGTTTACCGGTATGACATCGTCTGCCGCGCATGCGCAGTGACGCGTATTTGGGCAGTGTAGCTACTCGGACCAAGGTAGCTGGTGAGATCGCTACAGCGGCAGCGCCAGTCTGTGTTGGCGTTGGGATGGCGTACAGGCAGCGAGCCTGTACAGTTGTGTTGGGGCGGCAGAGCCAGCCTGTGTTGGGACGGCGAGTGTTGCGGCGGCGAGCCAGTGCACAGTGTACACTTCAGTTGTGTTGGGAAAACAATAACGCGTAGTAACACGCGGGCGCGAGAGACAGTGAGTTGTTGGTCTGTGTGCCTTGTAGTAATGTACAGTGGGTAGTGGAATAATAAAGGCGTGCACAGCAGCAAGGGTTTCCCTTCAGACCTTCCTGTTTCTTCCAAAGCCCCGAGCCGTTAGTTGAGGGTGGTGGGTTCCCCCCCCCCCCCTACTTCGTTGCAGTATAAATGCTCCTGTAATTCAAGGTACCGATACTATATTCAGTTTGTCAAGGCCACTCACGATAGTTTGGTAGTTACTGTGGTGTTAGGTATTAGCCCCCCAGTGTGTGGTGTGTGTGTAACCTAAAGATACGGCGTGAGCACCGTACCGCCGCGGGCCATAGTGGTCCATAACAAGCTACTCTCGGGCACGCTGGACTAGAGAACCTGGGATCAGCGCCTCAAGATATACCCTGGGTACGTCTGTGTAGTATTCAGAGAGACACTTACCGAAAACACGTCATAATATACCATTACCGGCCTAAAAGTAAGAACAGTCATGTATTTTAGGGAGAATATGACGATGAAAGGCTAATATGGCGGTAATTATCATCGTCCCACCTATATGTATCACTAAGAATACTCTTAGCATCACTAATATGCCATAAATAAGGTATTTAAGGGTAAAATTAATCTTATTTACGAGTAAATAAGTCTATATCGCCGCCCAGCTGGTTACTGAACGCTGATTGGCTGACACCAGAGCAAGGCCGCTGATTGGTTAAAGGGAATCCTGCCTCTCCGCAAGGTTACGAAGTGCCGATTGCGTATTTAAACGAATTATGACTTTTTTTATTCGTGGACCGATTATGGATTGTAATGCGTTATTGAAAACTCCAACTGTTTTTATTACTTCCCATATAAAGTCTCCGATACTTAAGGCCTTCGTAAATAAATATGATTCAATTCTTTAGTAAACCCGTACATATTACCGATTTTTTTGTTGATAATTCTTTTTGTACTTCAAATGGAGGGGGATTTCTGTGTATTTTAATATATTTCGATATTTCCGCATCGTTTTATGCATTATTCTTTCGCATGGTGGGTATATTTTGTTTTATAGTTTTGAGTGTGGTTTTGTTTATATTTTTACTGTACCTTAGTCTCTCTTCTACTTGAGCGGTGAGGTTATTTGTATCCCCTCAGCCATCCCTACAGTCGCGGTGTGTTTGCGTGTGTCTAGGTGACGGGTTTTTCATGTGTTTAGTGAAATAATACAGCTGACTGAGTGATTAAAAGGGTCAACTAATCGAAAAAACAAAACATATTTTTCTCCTCGGTTTCAACACCAAACTCCGATCTGTTCATGTTTATAAGATACACTCATCTTACAGTATTTGCTCATATATTTTCACGAATTATAAGAGCTGCGTTAAAAAGTCGATTTTGGTGGTGGTTAATTTGAGGCATTTTCGGCCATCTTTTGATACTGGATATTTCATTATTTCTTCGTTATTTCATTGTTTTTTTAGGCTCATTGTGTCCTATTTATCATTATTTTACCCTATCCGTGTTGATTTATTCATTATTTGATGTTATAAGATTGATGAAGGGAAAGGGGGCCTGGTTGCCGTCGGCAAGGCGCCGGGCCTGTAACGTCACGGGGCTTTGTGCGGTATCAACATAATACCGGTATTACCGATACCGGTTTTCGGGAATAATACCGGTACTTCTTCACACCGGTATCGGATACTGGCACTGAAATACCGGTATTTCGGTATACCGAATACACATTCCAAGGTTTATGACGTCACCGTTTGTTTACACGGGGCTGGTATACATACGGCTGTGTGGATAATTACTACCCTTATAATTCGGGATTACCGGCTCTATGCAGGGCTGAACAAAGGTAGATGGGGGGGAATATCAATGTACAAACCCGAAAATAGATGAAAATGGCTGTAGCCTATAGCTATAGAGAGAGATAAATAATGATTTCTTAAGCGCGCCCGTGGTGGCGGCAGGCATTTATATAGTGACGCCTGTAATTAGAGAGAACTGCAACTCGAGAAATGCCAGTGGTCGCTGGCAGTTTTAACTCAAAGGTTGGTCTACT
Organism: Chionoecetes opilio; assembly: GCA_016584305.1. Classification (NCBI taxonomy): domain Eukaryota; kingdom Metazoa; phylum Arthropoda; class Malacostraca; order Decapoda; family Majidae; genus Chionoecetes; species Chionoecetes opilio. Next base: position 59,154 of record JACEEZ010007245.1, read on the forward strand.
GTGTTTTGGCTCCGCGACTAATAGTTTTCATAAATTAATTTCGCGATAAATATTGATGCACCGCATCTGAATACCAAAAAATATAGTTCTTCTGTTGTTCTACTAATTATATGGATGACATGCATTACGATGGAACGTTCTATAATAGCAATTTAATGCAAATTACTCGCCTCGAGTAGCAAAGCTTAATAGATTTTTTACATGTAGCCCTATATTGTGGCATGTAAAATTTGGGCGATGTTCACACTGTTTTCTAAGACAGTACTGCTGCGTCTGGCAAACGCTTGTCAAAATACAATAAGCAATGCCTTGGAAAAACGAAGAATAAAGAATGCCGAAATCGGCTTGTTGCTGCGACAATGTAGGTTATAATTGTGGAGGCGACGTGCCGCGGCGGGGAGTGGTGGGCGGGGAGATTGAATCAAAACATTGCCACTTCACGCGTCGACTCATTGCACTTCTAGGCTTTCTATCTGATTGATACACAATAATAACAGGAAAATATGACTGCCTAGGTATAGATAACTTCTAAACATTCGTTATTGACTATATAATATCATAGAGTAGCATTTACCTCGCCTCCTCAACTATAACCTACTTGGTTATTTGGTTATATACAATGTTTTACAGAATCAGGCTTCTATACAATATACATATAGAAGAAAATCGTTCTTAATATTATACTTGTGTGTTTTAAGTACAGTGGAATAAGCCCATATTTTTCTTTCAAGTTGACCAACTTTTCACTAAATTGTGAGTTAAAACTGCCAGCGACCACTGGCATTTCGGAGTTGCAGTTCTCTCTAATTAGAGGCTCGTGCCGCCCCCATGTGTCCTCCGATACACTCGCAATCGAAGGTAGAGTTAATGGGCAGCATGTGAGTGTTCTTAGGCCACTCGACGGTTCTTAGGCTCACAAAAGTTTCGATATACCTATTACCTTCTTCTCCCATGGCTGATATTATCTTTTTCGCTGATAGGGTAGCTTCTCAGATTCGGCGTGAGGCATAGCTGTTTACCGGTGTGACGTCGTCTGCCGCGCATGCGCAGTGACGCGTATTTGGGCAGCTGCAGTGTAGCTACTCGGACCAAGGTAGCTGGTGAGATCGCTACACCGGCGGCCGGGGGACTTTGCCACCCGGCCCTCCCATACAGTGCTCACAAGATAAGTTTGTTACTGATTGTCGCCCCAACGTTTGAAGACAAAATGAGGCCCCTGAGGGCCAGTGAAGCACGTAAGGGAAGGGAAAAAGGGATAGGACAGGATAAGGATTATAAGGAGATCTACGTACTAATGGAGTGTTATGTAAGGAAGTATAGTGAATGATATAGGAAAGGAAGATAAGGAGTTACGCGCGCCAGAGTTTCCTTTAAGCTTCCCCAGATAAAGGTTCAAGTTTTCTCTCACCCTCGACAAGATTGACGGGGCAACCTTAGCAGAACTGACTCACGGAACAGCAACTCCCTTCCACCTCCCCACCCATGTGTTCTCATGATCTCCACAGGATTACTTCTCTTCAACAACAAACACTTGGCAACAGAACACCTATACATGACGAAGTTCTTCTTTAGCGCGGCTCATAATATCCTTTCCATCCTTCCTTTCCTCCTTACTCCCCAATCTCTCCATCCATCCATTCATTATGTACACCTATCCTTACATAAACTACTACCTAACTACATACGACTACTAGCCCCCTACTACTACTACTACTGTACCTACTACTACTACGTATACCTACTACTACTACTACTACTACTACTACTACTACTACGTAATACCTACTACTACTACTACTACTACTACTACTACTACTACTATTACTACTACTCTTCTACCTCTTCTTTTCTCTTCAGCAAATACAATTGGTAACATAACGCTTACATGACGAAGCCTATCATATTATTACCTGTCCATATAAGAACATAACATAAGAAAATAAGGAAGCTGCAAGAGGCCGCGAGACCTACACGAGGTAGTTCTTGTTACGTACTTAACACTACAGAAGCAAGGTTTATATTGTCCAAATTTGACCCTTAATACAGGCATGTCACCTGATTTTACTTCGGCTATATGTTGATACACACTATAGTATATTATATCTGAGGGTAATACTATGGTCGAAATAACGCTTTGAGGGTAATACTATGGTCGAAATAACGCTTTAAGGGTAATACTATGGTCGAAATAACGCTTTAAGGGTAATATTATGGTCGAAATAACGCTTTGAGGGTAATACTATGGTCGAAATAACGCTTTAAGGGTAATACTATGGTCGAAATAACGCTTTGAGGGTAATACTATGGTCGAAATAACGCTTTAAGGGTAATACTATGGTCGAAATAACGCTTTAAGGGTAATATTATGGTCGAAATAACGCTTTAAGAGTAATACTATGGTCGAAATAACGCTTTAAGGGTAATACTATGGTCGAAATAACGTTTTGAAGGTAATACTATGGTCGAAATAACGCTTTAAGGGTAATACTATGGTCGAAATAACGCTTTAAGGGTAATATTATGGTCGAAATAACGCTTTAAGAGTAATACTATGGTCGAAATAACGCTTTAAGGGTAATACTATGGTCGAAATAACGTTTTGAAGGTAATACTATGGTCGAAATAACGCTTTGAGGGTAATACTATGGTCGAAATAACGCTTTGAAGGTAATTCTATGGTCGAAATAACGCTTTGAAGGTAATACTATGGTCGAAATAACGCTTTGAGGGTAATACTATGGTCGAAATAACGCTTTGAAGGTAATTCTATGGTCGAAATAACGCTTTGAGGGTAATACTATGGTCGAAATAACGCTTTGAAGGTAATTCTATGGTCGTAATAACGCTTAATTAGGTGTGCATTGTACAAAATGGCCACGCAAGCTCGCCTCTCACTGCCCGCCTCTGCCTTCCTCCCTGCCTCCCCCTCCTCCCTCTAACCACCTCGATATAACCGAGACCACCGAGAGACAAGGCCTGGTGGATCGCCCGTGACGTCACACCATAAGGATACAACCCTCTCCGCTCCCCGTACAAGTTTACCTACCTAATATAATTTTTATCAGTATAAAAGATATACTGTTATCTTCGGAAATGTTTGTTCTATAATATTATCAAATAAAAAACCGTAAAACACACAAAGAAAATGCCATTATGAGACTTTCAAGAAATATGCATTAACTTAAACTCTTCGCCATTTAATATTTTGCTCGCAAACATTTTACATGGATAATATCAATAGAAGCGGAGTTTAATTAGCTTTCCATTGATATAATTCCTTTTCTGATAAATGAATTAGAACTATGCATAAATTAGCGTTAACTAAATAAATAAAATCATGAAATCGGGTAATTTACCCGATTTCATGATGTTATTTATTTATTTAACGCTAATTTATGCATGGTTTTAATTCATTTATCAGAAAAGGAAATATATCAATGGAAAGCTAATTAAATTCCGCTTCTATTGATATTCTCCATGTAAAAAGTTTTTGCACAAAATATTAAATGGCGAAAAGTTTAAGTTCATGCATATTTCTTGAAAGTCTCATAATGGCATTTTTTTTGTGTGTTTTACGGTTTTTTATTTGATAATATTATAGAACAAACATTTCCGAAGATAGCAGTATATATTTTATACTGATAAACATATATTAGGTAGGAAATTACCCGATTTCATGATTTTTTATATTTAGTTAACGCTAATTTATGCATGCCGCTAATTCATTTATCACTAAACGAAATATATCAGTGGAAAGCTAATTAAACTCCGCTTCTATTGATAGTCTCCATGTAAAATGTTTGGGAGCAAAATATTAAATGGCGAAGAGTTTAAGTTAATGCATATTTCTTGAAAGTCTCATAATGGCATTTTCTTTGTGTGTTTTACGGTTTTTTATTTGATAATATTATAGAACAAACATTTCCGAAGATAACAGTATATCTTTTATACTGATAAAAATTATATTAGGTAGGTAAACTTGTACGGGGAGCGGAGAGGGTTGTATCCTTATGGTGTGACGTCACGGGCGATCCACCAGGCCTTATCATCTCGGTGGCCACGATATAACACACGGCAAACAAACGTCATTTGCTCCTCGATTTTTTCCCTATTAAATTTGTGAAGGGTTGGTTGGTCCTCTTCTTCCTCCTCTTGTGGCTACTCTTTCTCCTCTTTTGGCCGCAAGACTCGCCAGCCAGCCAACAGGACTTCATAATGGCGTTGCTACTCCACCAACACACGAAACTTAATTTCTATTCGTTTCCTGCGTCTGGTATTCGTCATTTATTCCTTCCTTTATACGCCTCAACTAACACTAGTATTTTCCACACATAGTCATTAGTAGTGTCTTAAGTATGCAAGGTTTTGATGCATGGTTTTTTATGTATCTTATGGAAGAACAAAATATTTGCACATGTGACCGAGAAGACACGTGAGATGGTGTGAGGAAGCCTGGCGCGGGCCCTTAGCGGGGCTCCGGCAGTCACTCACGGGTGGCAGGCGGGAGGCGAGGGGCGTGAAGGCCAACCACAGCCCTGACACAACCGTGACGCACACACGCAGTCACACACACACAGTACCTCAGCACACAAAACCTGACACACGCGTGCATTGCCAGCACACTGTGTCCTGCCCCGTGCATGCCTCCTAGAACTGTTACGGTGTTCTAGGAGGCAGTGGTCCTGCCTGGGTGCTGCCCCGTCACCCCCACACCACGCCCACAGTAACACACACGGGCGTGCACGGTGCACACCAGACACCACCACGCCCTCCACCTCTCCACCCTATAGCATTACTCTTGTCATATTCTTTCCTTTCTTCCTTTCCTCCTTGCTTCCCACTCTCTCCATCCATCTATTCCCCAACTATCCTTAAAAACAACTTCTCTCATACAACAAACACTTGACAACAGAACACATACATGACGAAGTTCTAATTTAGCGCGGCTCATATCCTTTCCTTCCTTCCTTTCCTCCTTACTTCCCACTCTCTCCACCTATTCATCCTATACCTATCCTTACATAAACTACTCCCTAACTACATACCTAAACTACTACTACTACTTTTTCTCCTACAGCAAACACAATAGGCAACAGAACACCTACATGACGAAGTTCTTCTTTAGCGCGGCTCTCTCGCTCCGTAGCTTGATGACGCTGGAGTGCTCCTCCGCCAGCTGGGCGTGCAGGGTGGCGCGAACCTGGCCCAGCTCTGCCTCCGTCGACGCCTCCACCAGCCGCACCACCTCGGCCCCCTCACTGCGCTCTCGCTCCAACTCCGTGCTTGTCTGTAAGGAAAGGTGAAGGGTGGAGGGAGGTCAGGGATAGGTAATGTCAGGATAGGTGAACGTTTAATGAGTTTGATACAGAAGGAGAGCTAATGATGGAAGGAAGGAAGGAGGAAAGAGGAGGCTCTCTATAGCTCTGCGCTTGTCTGTAAGGGAGGTGAAGGAAGGGCGGGTACCGTAGGTAATATAAGGGAAGGTTAAGGTTTAGTGTGTGTGATGCAGAGAGAGGGGTAATGATGGAAGGAAATAAGGAGGAGAGGTAAAGAAATAAAGGGGTTTTGTAAGGGAAAGAGAGAGAGAGAGAGGAGGGTGAGGGAAGGGAGGGAGTGTGAGTTTAGTGAGTGTGATACAGAGAGAGGGCTAATAAGGGAAGGAAGGGAGGGAAAATACAGAAATAAAGGGGTTTGCAAGAGAGAGAGAGGAGTGTGAGATAAGGAAGAGAAGCTAGGAAGGGTAATATAAGGGACTATTAAGGTCTAGTGTGTGTGGTAAAGAAGGAGAGCTAAAGAGGAAAGGAAAGGAAGAGGAAAGGTGCTAGAAGAAATGTGGGAGTTTGCAAGAGAGAGAGAGGAGAAGCTAGGGAGGTTAACTAATATAAGGGAAGATTAAGATTTATTAGGGTGTGTGATGCAGAAAGAGGTCTAATGAGGGAAGAAAGAAGTAAGGCTCACTGCGCTCTCTCCAGCTCTGCGCTTGTCTGTAAGAACATGAGGAAATAAGGAAGCTACAAGAGGCCGCGAGATCAACACGTGGTTGTTCCTGTATAGGTAAGGGGAGGTGAAGGGAGGGTAATATAAGAGAGGTTAAGGTTTGAGTGTCGTAGAGAAGAAGGGCTTATGAGGGAAGGAAGGAAGGGAAGGTGAAGAAATAGGGGGCTTGCAAGAGAGAGAGAGAGAGAGAGAGAGAGAGAGAGAGGAGAGAGAGAGAGAGAGAGAGAGAGAGAGAGAGAGCGAGAAAGGTGAAGAAATAAGGGGGTTTGCAAGAGAGAGAGAGAGAGAGAGAGTTTGGTAATAGAGAGAGAGGAGAGTGAGAGAAGGGAGGGAGGGAGGAATGTTCGCAGGGGAGGCAAGGGGTAAGAGAGGGAACTTAGGGAAGGAGAGAGAGAAAGAATGAATGGAAGAAAATGAAGAAAGGCAGGAGGTAAGGGAGGGAGATAGAAAGGGAAGGGAGGGAGGGGAGGAAGGGAAGGGAGGGAGGGAGGGACGAGAGAGAGAAAGGTTGGGGGAGCGTGGGAAGTAGAGAATAAATGATAGGGGGAAAAACTAGAGTGGTTTGAGGAAGGGAAGGAAGGATCGAGGGAAGGAGTGAGTGAGTTTGAGTCCCTCCCAAGGATATACTTCTATACACTATAAGAACATAAGAACATAAGAAAATAAGGAAGCTACAAGAGGCTGGGAGACCTACACGTGGTAGTTCCTGTTACTTAACACTACCTACATCCACCTTTCATCCCCATCCATGAAATTATCCAGCCTCCTTTTAAAGCTCCCTAATGACTCCGCACCTATACTATCCTTGGTCGCACCTTTTCCAGATCGGTGTTCAGCCTCTCCACCACGCCCTCCTGCTCCTCCAGACGCCCCTGCAGCTCCTCGCGGGTCTTCTTCTCAGCCTCCTCCACCTTCCTGCACGAGAAAAATAACACAGGTCTTAAATAAAATGAAGTCTTAATTTAATTTTTTTACATCACAAAAGATTGACCAAGGACAAAACAAAGAGGTAACAAATAGCCTGCTTAGTTGTCAGTCCCTATAAAGAAGACAGTTAAGAGAATAAAGATAATTAAAACGACACCTTTCAATGCAACACTAAATATAACATAACACTTAACCTTACCTCACGCATATTACATGTACAGTTCAAGACCTCTGTACGACACTTTAGGAATTCCATATGATACAAAAATCTTCCCTTTTACTCAATATCGAATCATTCCCAACACCTTTTTAGATCACCAAATTCATAACCTACTCATTATAATCTTTCATTCAATGCCAGGTTACGTAATACCATTGAATCAACACCACAAACCTAACACACACACAGCCACACACACACACACCAGTCAACACCACCACGATCTCCTTTCTCACAATCCAATACCTTATAACCCAGAACAACACCAATTCCTTTCAACACCTCGGAACCTGACACCGTAGCATGCTTCACCCCACCACTCTCAACACCACCGTACATACCTTCTACCCTCAACACTACACCCTATACCCCCTTGCAACCACCACTATCACCTCACCACCCTCACCACAAATACCCGTTTAGCGTAAGTTTCATCTCTTTCAGTGACGCCTCCAGTTTGTCCTGCTTGGAGTATTCGTAGAGAACATAAGAACATAAGAACATAGTTGTAGCTTCCATATTTTCTTATGTTCTTACGTTCTTCTTTATTTATGTTACCTGTTCAGTGTTAGTTTCATCTCCTTTAGCGACGCCTCACCACCACCATACACACCTACCCTCAACACCACTCCCTAATTAACACCTTTGCAGTCACCACAGTCACCTCACCACCCCTTTTAGCCTCAACACCACACCCTAACACCCAGTGGCGTACCCAGAAAATTTAAAAGGGGGGGGGGGGCCAAAATATGAATATATATATATATATATATATATATATATATATATATATATATATATACATAACAAACCACATATATATATATATGTATATATATATATATATATGTATATATATATATATATATATATATATATATATATATATATATATATATATATATATTATAAATTATTTATATATTATAATTTATTCTTTGCAAAGGGGGGGGGGGCATGGCCGCATGCCCCCCCCCCCCCCCCCCCCCCCCGCCCTCGGTACGCCACTGACTAGGCCCACCGACGGGCAAAATCTGCATATATAGGTACTAGGCCCACCGACGGGTAAAATCTGCATATATAGTTACTAGGCCCACCGACGGGTAAAATCTGCATATATAGTTACTAGGCCCACCGACGGGCAAAATCTGCATATATAGTTACTAGGCCCACCGACGGGCAAAATCTGCATATATAGGTACTAGGCCCACCGACGGGTAAAATCTGCATATATAGTTACTAGGCCCACCGACGGGTAAAATCTGCATATATAGTTACTAGGCCCACCGACGTGTAAAATCTGCATATATAGTTACTAGGCCCACCGACGGGTAAAATCTGCATATATAGGTACTAGGCCCACCGACGGGTAAAATCTGCATATATAGGTACTAGGCCCACCGACGGGTAAAATCTGCATATATAGTTACTAGGCCCACCGACGGGTAAAATCTGCATATATAGTTACTAGGCCCACCGACGTGTAAAATCTGCATATATAGTTACTAGGCCCACCGACGGGTAAAATCTGCATATATAGTTACTAGGCCCACCGACGGGTAAAATCTGCATATATAGTTACTAGGCCCACCGACGGGTAAAATCTGCATATATAGTTACTAGGCCCACCGACGGGTAAAATCTGCATATATAGTTACTAGGCCCAGTGGCGTACCCAGAAAATTTAAAAGGGGGGGCCAAAATATATATATATATATATATATATATATATATATTATAATTTATTCTTTGCAAAGGGGGGGGCCATGGCCGCATGGCCCCCCCCTCGGTACGCCACTGCTAACACCCTTGCAATCACCACAGTCACCTCACCATCTGTACCTGTTTTACCTGGAAAAGCGTTGTTTTAAAAAAGAAATAGGGAGAAACTGGTTCACAAACAGTGGCGTACCCAGAAAATTGAAAAGGAGGGGGGCCAATATATATATATATATATATATATATATATATATATATAATAATAAAAATATATTTCTTATTATTTAATCCTTGCAAAAGGGGGGGCCATGGCCTCATGCCCCCCCCCCCCCCTCGGTACGCCACTGAACTATCTGAACATGAAAGTATCGCTAGTTTTCCGCAAAAAAATCTTTTTTTTTTTTATTCATGGGTTTAAGGCAATATTTATGTTAGATGATTAAACCAATATGCTTGTAGTATTTTTTCCATATGTTGTCATGCGTGTTTCACAGTCCCGAGTTCGTGTTTGGGTTAGCCAGCCAACCTTGTTAGGAGGCCTTATTTCTTCCCTTTCTGCCTTACATCACGGTGACCATCGATGTTAGGTGGCCAACAAGAGTAAGTACGTGTGTATCATTGTCTATGCAAGCCACAGTAGGTCTATAGAGTCAGGGGATAAAGAGTAAAATAAGGGTTGTTTACATCGGGCCCCAGACATTCCCACAGCCAGGCATTAGCCAAGCGTTATCGCCAGTCTGACATTATATTGGCTTTGATATTCTAATTCCTCGGTCTTGATAAGGTGCAGTCTACTCTATAACATTTCCTTAATAAATCGATAATTAATGAGAAAACAGTGGTTTGTGGGACCGTATTAACGGGACCATAAAACAATCATTTTCTTTTCTTCACTTGCCCTTTGAACTATGATTTGCGGAGCTCTTATGACGTTTCTTTATTTATTGGAAGGTTTGTTCATTCAATTAAGCCGTTACTTACGCTGTCATGATATCTGTATAGCAGAAAGTACCCTTGTTGTTGTCCCTGTGACGTCATCACTTTCTTACGTCAGCTTAAACCATTTCAGAACACTATTTTTTATTACTGCTTCAATCTTGGATCTGATTACCTGTTAAGAATCGGCATTTCATAGCATGATTTTTGACACAAGTTTCCCCATTCTTAATACGATATTTAAAAACTCGATACAAGTGTGAAGAAATATACGCGTTGTGGCAACTCCTTCCTACTCGGCATAGTTTGATCATTATCCCACCAATTTCAGGTTTGTGAGGCTTTTCGTGTTTGTCTGGTGCATGTCTGATATTTCCTTACAGACAATGTACTTAGTGAAGCTAATTCCTTATTTTCTTGAGCTCTTATGTTTTGTTATTTAGTGCTATTTCAGTATTCTAAGTGTTATTTAATTATATTTTCAGTGTTATTTTGTGTTCTTTAAGTCTTTTTCAGTGATTTAGTGTTGTGTGATTAGTATTATGTTTAGTGTTAGTGATTTATGTTACCTGTTCAGCGTGAGTTTCATTTCCTTTAGTGACGTCTCCAGTTTGTCTTGCTTCGAGTATTCGTAGAGGAGCTTCTTCCTCAACTCCTGCTGGTGGTTGGCGAGCTCGCCCTGGTGCTCCTGGGTCACCGCCTCCAGGTCCTGTGTGTGGCTCACCTCAAGGCTCTCGCGCTGCCGCTCCATCTCCTGTAGAAGGGAAGACGAAGAGAAAATGAGAGACTAGAAAGGTTATACAAAGGAATACAAAGGAAGAACAGACAGCAACAGCCCTACTGAGCCAAACGAGGATGCCTGTTTGACTAAGGAGGAATTTTGGGTGTTTGATGCCATACTTTACTCCTGGATTTTTGTTGTTTTACTTCTGTCACTTCCACTACTACTACTATAACTATATACTACTACTACTACTACTACTACTACTACTACTACTACTTTTAATTTTTTATTTTAATTTGATATCTTGAGGTGAAAGACATAAAAATACATACCTGAAAGATTTAGCATATAAGTATGTGCAAATTATGCTGTTTGTATATAACAATAACATTTATTTTTTCTTATTGTATATCATGTGCGTCTACTCTACTATGTAAGTTTATTACGAAATAAAATGTACTGAACTGAACTGAACTACTACTACTACTACTACTACTACTACTACTACTACTACTATTACTACTACTACTACTACTACTACTACTACTACCACTACTACTACTACCACTACTACTACTACTACTACTACTACTACTACTACTACCACCACTACTACTACCACTACCACTACTACTACTACTACTACTACTACTACCACTACTACTACTACTACTACTACTACTACTACTGCTACTACTACTACTACTACTACTGCTACTACTACTACTACTACTACTACTACTACCACTACCACTACTACTACTACTACTACTACCACTACCACTACCACTACCACTACCACTACCACTACCACTACCACTACCACTACCACTACTACTACTACTACTACTACTACTACTACCACTACTACTACTACTACTGCTACTGCTACTACTACTACTACTACTACTACTACTACTACTACTACTACTACTACTACTACTACTGCTACTACTACTACTACTACTACTACTACTACTACTACTACTACTACTACTACTACTACTACTACTACTACTACTACTACTACTACTACTGCTACTACTACTGCTACTACTACTACTACTACTATCACTACTACTACTATATTTATGTATACTACTATACTCTATATTTTCATAATTTCACATTTTTTTATACAGAGCACTTTACCCAGACTACAATTTTCTCTAAAACTAAGAAATCAAACAGGATGTGTGACGAGGCAGGGAGACAGGTGTGGCCAAAATAGCTAATACATACTACTATACTAGTTATATTACCGTAGATAACAGTTAAGTCGCCAGGAGAACTTTTTTTTCTGTTTACAGACGTGTGGTGGCGTTAATAGTTACATTTCTACATCCATGATTTCAGGAAAGTTAGAAGGGGCTACTTGGAGAGTCTGTGTCATTTTGTGTCTTCATCTGTGTCATAAATGAACAAATGACAAAAATATCTACAAAGTGGCTACCAACAGTAGAGTCGCCATCTAGTGTTTATTTACTGAGTGTCGTACCGCTGTCGTCGTCGCCCGAAAAAAAAATGCGTAGCGAAATTTGAAACCGTATATACTTGCAGCTACAAAGCATAAAACTACGCTGAAACAGGGTAGATTATACAGTCATGATATAAACTACTGTGTATCATCTTCAGTGGCACATAGAAATCAGTAGTGATGCTATAATTCGTAATATTTGGCGGCTGGCGACATCACTGCAGGTGGCGACTTTACTGTTATCTACGGTAGTTACTTTGGGTGTGGCCAGGGGCATAAGTGTTACTCAGTCGTCAGGTAGTCAGTGCGGAGTCAATAGGGCGTATCAAAAGGAGGCTAGACAATTTCATGGATGGGGATGAAAGGTGGATGTAGGTAGTGTTAAGTAACAGGAACTACCACGTATAGGTCTCGCGGCCTCTTGTAGCTTCCTTATTTTCTTATGTTCTTACCTGTATAGTGTTGTTGAGGCGGTCTATGGTAGCCTGGTGCCTGGCCAGCAGAGCCTCGCGGGTGGCGGCAAACTCTTGTTGTTGGAGGCTGAGGTGCACTGCCTTGTCCCGCACTAAGTAGGACACCCGCCTCTCCAGCTCCTCCACGCGCTGTTGTGTCTCCTGGGGTTATGAAGAGTGCGTCAGGAGGTCCAAATGACACACACACACACACATACACACAACACACACAACACACACACAGATAGATAGATAGATAGCGTTATTGACCACAGCATTTACAAGGGAACTCAATAAAATACCTACGAACTCAATAAACCTCAATAAAACTCAATAGAACTCGATAAAAATAACACACACACACACACACACACACACACACACACAGCCCCCCCCCTCCCACACACACACACACAGCCACCCCCCTCCCACACACACACACAGCCACCCCCCTCCCACACACACACACACATACAGTCACCCCCCCTTCCCCCTCACACACACACCTGCAGATCATCCGCGACACCACATCATCCATCTCACACAGTACACCCACACACACACACACACACACACAGTCACCCCCCCTTCCCCCCCCCACACACACCTGCACATCATCCCGCGACACCATCATCATCCATCTCACACAGTATACACCCACCCACACACACACAACATGCACACACAGATAGATAGATAGATAGATAGATAGATAGTTTATTGACCACACACAGTAACGCACACACACACACACACACACACACACACACACACACACACACACACACACACACCACACACACACACACACAGTCACCCCCCCCCACACACACAAACACATATAACCCCCCACACACACACACACAGTAACCCCTCCCCACACCCCACACACACACACACACACACCTGCAGATCATCCCGGGACACCATCATCTCAGGCACGTAGGGCAGGTCCTGCAGACGCTCCCTGGCCGCCACAAAGCCCGGGGAGGCCTCGTCGACGGCCGCCACCCCCCACACCATCACCACGCCGTCACCACCACAAGTCACCAGCCGCCCCTCGTCACCCGTCACCAACACCTGCAGGAGTAGTGGTAGTGGTGGTGGTGGTGGTTAGTGGTAGTTGTAGTTGTAGGAGTTGTGGTGGTAGTAGTATAGTAGTAGGAGGAAGAGTAGTAGTAGTAGTAGTGGCAGTGGTATCGTCACCAACACCTTCAGGAGTAGTGGTAGTAGTGGTGGTGGTGGTGGTGGTTGTAGTGGTGGTAGTAGTTGTAGTAGTGGTGGTGGTAGTAGTGGTGGTAGTAGAAGGAGGAGTAAGAGTAGAAGGAGGAGGAGAAGAAGAAGTAGTAGTAGTAGGAGTAGTAATGGCAGAAGAAGTAGTAGTGGTAGTGGTAGTAGTAGTATAGTAGTAGTAGTGATAGTAGTGGTGGTAGTAGTAGTAGAAGGAGAAGGAGTAGTAGTAGTAGTGGTAGTAGTGGTAGTAGTAGTGGTAGTAGTGGTAGTAGAAGGAAGGAGTAGTAGTAGTAGTAGAAGGAGTAGTAGTAGTAGTAGTAGTAGTAGTAGTAGAAGTATAGTAGTAGTAGTAGTAGTAGAAGGAGTAGTAGTAGTAGTAGAAGTATAGTAGTAGTAGTGGTAGTAGTAGAAGTAGTAGTAGAAGGAGTAGTAGTAGTAGTAGTAGTAGTAGTAGTAGTAGTAGTAGTAGAAGTAATAGTGGTAGTGGTAGTAGTAGTATAGTAGTAGTAGTGGTAGTAGTGGTGGTAGTAGTAGTAGTAGTAGTAGTAGTAGTAGTAGTAGCAGTATAGTAGTAGTAGTAGTAGTAGTAGTGGTAGTAGTAGTAGTAGCAGTAGTAGTAGTAGCAGTAGTAGTAGTAGTAGTAGTAGTAGTAGTAGTAGTAGTAGTATAGTAGTATAGTAGTAGTATAGTAGTAGTTTATGCCAGAAGAGGTGAAAGTAAGAAGGAGAATAAATCAATATTGATATAAAAAAAATGGACATCTGCTACAAATACATCTGCATCTGTACACAACACTGCTCTCTCTCTCTCTCTCTCTCTCTCTCTCTCTCTCTCTCTCTCTCTCTCTCTCTCTCTCTCTCTCTCTCTCTCTCTCTCTCTCTCTCTCTCTCTCTCTCTCTCTCTCTCTCTCTCTCTCTCTCTCTCTCTCTCTCTCTCTCTCACCTTGACGACACCCTTAGCATGGGCGGGCACGGGCGTGAAGGCGGGGCGGGCCATGTGCAGCGGGAACTTGTTAAGGAGGAGGTGTCCCTTAGCGGTGCCCAGAGCCAGGAGCGCCTTGACGGAGGCCAGGCCAGCGCTCACCACCCCGCTGCCCTCCTCACAACTCATCTCCTGCACCAGCTGTAGACGGGAGGAGGAGAGGAATGACACACACACACACACACACACATACACACACACACATACATACACTGAAGGGAAGGGAAGGGAAGTTAAGTGAAGAGGAGGGAAGGATTGGTGGAGAGAATGTTAGTATAAGGAACAAAACTAATGGAAATGTTTTAGTATCTCAGGTGAAATAGCCAAGGCAAGAGTTGACAAGTCTGTTAACTATATATAAGGAGACGAAGTTTGAAGAGGACCTATGAAGCGATACTAAAAGCGTCAAAGGTCACAAGAAGAAGAAGAAGAAGGAGGGAGGAGGGAAGGACTGATTACTTCTACACTACTACTACTACTACTACTACTACTACTACTACTACTACTACTACTACTACTACTACTACTATACTACTACTAAATGGTGAATCTTCATAATTTTACATCTTCTTACAAAAAGCACCTTAGCCTGACAACAAGTTTGTTTTAACTAAGAAATCAAACTAAATATGTGACGAGGAAGGGAGACAGGAGTGGCTATAGTCTATTTTACTGAACGGAGACGGGACCACACGAGTATAGCTCAGGCCCTGTAAAATACAACTATAGGTACACACACACACACACACACACACACACACACACACACCCTCCCCCCCCACACACACATTAAGAAGTACAGCTTCCCTCATAGAAATGTACATAGAAGTTTGGAATGAACTAAATGAGGAGGTGATATCGGCAAAGAATGTGCACCAGTTGAAGGAAAGACTGCATAAATGTAGATACGGAGACGGGACCATACGAGTGTAGCTCAGGCCCTGTAAAACTCAACTAGGTAAATACACACACACACACACACACACACACACACACACACACACACACACACACACACACACACACGCACACATTCCCACACACACGCACACACACATACACACACACACACACACACACACACACACACACACTCCCTCCCACCAACACTGCCGCCCTCGCTAGCAACTTCCACTTCTCCTCTCTCCCTCCTAGCAATACACGCAATACTTGATGCAAACTTCCTGTCTTACCCAACATAACCCATTTCCGCCAATATCACACTTCCGCACACCACAATTTCCACAAATGCTCCAAAGTAAGTATTTGTATACTATGCACATCTCCTCCAACTGTCTGTCTACTACCCTGTATCTGTCTAAAGCTGATCTTATAAGTCTGTGGCAAGCTCGCATTTCTGTCTAAAGCTGATCTTATAAGTCTGTGGCAAGCTCGTATTTCTGTCTAAAGCTGATCTTATAGTCTGTGGCAAGCTCGTATTTCTGTCTAAAGCTGATCTTATAAGTCTGTCTGTGGCAAGCTCGTATTTCTGTCTAAAGCTGATCTTATAAGTCTGTGGCAAGCTCGTATTTCTGTCTAAAGCTGATCTTATAAGTCTGTGGCAAGCTCGTATTTCTGTCTAAAGCTGATCTTATAAGTCTGTCTGTGGCAAGCTCGTATTTCTGTCTAAAGCTGATCTTATAAGTCTGTCTGTGGCAAGCTCGTATTTCTGTCTAAAGCTGATCTTATAAGTCTGTGGCAAGCTCGTATTTCTGTCTAAAGCTGATCTTATAAGTCTGTCTGTGGCAAGCTCGATTTCTGTCTAAAGCTGATCTTATAAGTCTGTCTGTGGCAAGCTCGTATTTCTGTCTAAAGCTGATCTTATAAGTCTGTCTGTGGCAAGCTCGTATTTCTGTCTAAAGCTGATCTTATAAGTCTGTGGCAAGCTCGTATTTCTGTCTAAAGCTGATCTTATAAGTCTGTGGCAAGCTCGCATTTCTGTCTCAAGCTGATCTTATAAGTCTGTGGCAAGGTCGCATTTCTGTCTCAAGCTGATCTTATAAGTCTGTGGCAAGCTCGCATTTCTGTCTCAAGCTGATCTTATAAGTCTGTGGCAAGCTCGCATTTCTGTCTAAAGCTGATCTATAAGTCTGTGCAAGCTCGCATTTCTGTCTCAAGCTGATCTTATAAGTCTGTGGCAAGCTCGCATTTCTGTCTCAAGCTGATCTTATAGTCTGTGGCAAGCTCGCATTTCTGTCTAAAGCTGATCTTATAGGTCTGTGGCAAGCTCGCATTTCTGTCTAAAGCTGATCTTATAGGTCTGTGGCAAGCTCGCATTTCTGTCTAAAGCTGATCTTATAAGTCTGTCTGTGGCAAGCTCGTATTTCTGTCTAAAGCTGATCTTATAAGTCTGTGGCAAGCTCGTATTTCTGTCTAAAGCTGATCTTATAAGTCTGTGGCAAGCTCGCATTTCTGTCTCAAGCTGATCTTATAAGTCTGTGGCAAGCTCGCATTTCTGTCTAAAGCTGATCTTATAGGTCTGTGGCAAGCTCGCATTTCTGTCTAAAGCTGATCTTATAGGTCTGTGGCAAGCTCGCATTTCTGTCTAAAGCTGATCTTATAAGTCTGTCTGTGGCAAGCTCGTATTTCTGTCTAAAGCTGATCTTATAAGTCTGTGGCAAGCTCGTATTTCTGTCTAAAGCTGATCTTATAAGTCTGTGGCAAGCTCGCATTTCTGTCTAAAGCTGATCTTATAAGTCTGTGGCAAGCTCGCATTTCTGTCTAAAGCTGATAATTTGTCTGTCTGTGAGCTCACCTGTCCCCCCGTCATCTCTGCAAAGCCCGTTCAAATGCGGTTGGCAGTTGTATCATTATCATTTTTATAAGTCAGTTATCTACAGTTATCTACAGCTATCTACAGTTTCTCTAAAGTTTTCTACAGTTCTCTACAGTTTTCTACAGTTCTTTACAGTTCTCTACATTTTCTCTACAGTTTCTCTACAGTTCTCTAGTTTCTCTACAGTTTATCTACAGTTTCTCTACAATTTCTCTACAGTTCTCTACAGTTTCTCTAAAGTTTTCTACAGTTCTCTACAGTTTTCTACAGTTCTCTACAGTTCTCTACAGTTATCTACAGTTCTCTACAGTTCTCTACAGTTTCTCTACAGTTCTCTACAGTTTCTCTACAGTTCTCTACAGTTTCTCTATTCTACATACCATTCACACCTCTAACTTTCTGTCTACAACCCCGTATTTCTGTCTAAAGCTTTGTCTGAGAGCTTACCTGTCCTCCCGTGATCTCGGCAAAGCCCTTGGCGTGTCCCGTCAGGACAGTGGCGTGGCCGTCCAGGGAGAGGGTGGCCGCCAGGTAGGCACACGACCCACCCGAGGCTGAGACCTGAAGGGGAGGTAGAGAGGTAGAGGCAGGGGGCGGGGGGGGGGGGGCATTGGTTTCACTATAACAACACTAATACGACTCCCATTACTACCACCACCACCACGACTTTAGCTACCACCACCACCACCACTACCACCACCACCACCACCACCACCACTACTACCACCACCACCACCACCACTACCACCACCACCACCACCACCACCACCACTACACTCACTACACCACCCACGCTTTAGCTACCACCACCCACCCTACCCCCACATACTACCACCAGGACCACCCCAGTACCACACCCACCCGACTTAGCTACACCACACACCACTACAGCACACCATATACCCCCCATAACCCAACCACTAATACCACCCCACCACCACAACCACACTACCACCACTAATACTACCACCACCACACCACCCACCACCACCACTACTACCACCACCACCACCACCACCACTACTACCACCACCACCACCACTATGTCTAATGTGACCAGATTTTTTAAAGCTAAAAGCGGTACATTTCATATATATAATTATTATATATTTTTTTTCCACAGCGCACATCACTGGCTGTTGTATACTCTGTTTTTTTTAACATGGCAAAAAATTATGACCCCTTGCTGCTTACTGCCTGATATTTGATGCCAGGAGAAGGGAATACTATGGTTCTTCTAAATCTCAGTTTTGTTTTATCATAGTTAGCCATATTATCAGGTAAACATAGGCATCATTTTAAGCATGAGACCTTACGATAGAATGGAATTTTTGCCTCGTTAAAAAAAATAGACTATAGTTATTCTAATAAATGGATATTCAGACTGCAAACGCTCATTGTAAGTGCACTTTCTCTTTGACATAGTGAAAAAAAATCTGAACTCTAGTCTCTGCCCTCCCTTAGAGCGCGTTAGTGACACACTGGCAGCGCCGTCACGCCAAGGAGTTAGATCCTTATAATCCAACACTAACGTGGGACCCAGGCAGCGGTGGACGGCGACTCGGTGAGACATATTTCAAAGGAACTCCGAACCTGTATTATATGACGTGAGGCTAAGGCCGAGTGCACCATGAAGTTACCAGCTGGTGAAATAGTAAAGTTGAATATTATATCAGTATTCCTTTGAAAGTGGGGCAAATAAATACCACGAAAAAGCGGGACAAACATAAACGTATTTTTTTTTTTTTTTAAGCGGGACTGTCCCGCCTAAAAGCAGGACTCTGGTCACCGTAACTGTCTCACCTGCCATATGATCTGACCGCGACACACTTCCCAGCCCACGATGGTCCCGTCAGCGCCACACGCCATCACCGCCGAGTTGTCAGGGTACCAGCCCACGCCAGTCACCTGCACGCACACACACACACAAGTCAAATTAGCTGGGAATTATGTGTCCCTACCAGTGGCACACCTACTAGGCACACCTACTAGAACAATAATAGGTCTAATTGTGATGTATATGTAATAGCTCAAAGGTTTCAACATTTAGAAAAGTATATACAATTAGTCGCCACATACATAAGAAAATAAGGAAGCTACAAGAGGCCGCGAGACCTACACGTGGTAGTTTCTGTTACTTAACACTACCTACATCCTTCTTTCATCCCCATCCATGAAATTAGTATCTAGCCTCCTTTTAAAACATATAGATACCTTAGCCATTGGAGGTTAAAAAAGGGCTGTTTATGTAATTGCTCAAAGGTTTAAACAGTTAGAAAGTATACAACCAGTCAAGGGTTCAATGTAAAAAAAAAGAAAGAAAAAAAAAAAAGTGTCGTCACATGAATACCTTGGACGCGTGCCCCTTCAGGATGAGGCTCTTCTTGAGGGTGAGGGCTGAGGTGAGGAGGAGCAGGTGTCCGTCAGCCGCCGCCAGGAGGTGCCCGCCGGGGGAAGTAGGAGCAGCAGGTACAGCGCGCACGTGCACCTCGCTGTAGGGACGCAGGCAGGAGAAGAGGAGGTGGTGGAGCTTGAGGGAGTCCGTCAGTCCCACCGCCACGTGGAGACCTACAGCAGGAGGCGCAGAAGGGGCGGGAATCATGATTGCTATACTCGATCCATTTTATGTGAAAGGAGATATATTGAAATGCCTTTACAAATGTACTGTGTGTGTGTGTTGTGTGTGTGTGTGTGTATGTGTGTGTATACCGACTCGTCAATATACGCAGACATTACGCATCTTATAATAGTAACGAAACTATTAATCTATTAGCATGATTTTTGTATACTCTTCATCTTGCAGCCACAACCACCACCACTACCACCAGTCCTTCTCGAGCGTTTTTCGTTTCGTAATAAATATATAACATTTTCAATCACTGCCTTTTTATATGAACCCTTCAGTGAGCGGCAGGGAAGCACGATATAACACGCTTCAACCGCGGGTACACTGTAGTCCCGTCACCACACCCACTACACACACCACACCATCCACAACCATCCACTCACCTTGAAGTCCAATGGACCGATAAAAGCGTCTGCCCGAGGTTCTCACACAGCCTAGTGGTGAACGTTTTTATATTTTCCCAAACACCTCCGTGAAGTCCGTCTTACACGCCCACCTGACCCCTATAGGTCTTCAGACACGTCGACGTCCACACGGGGACCACGCAGCCCCACAGGCGGAAGCAGCTGGGATAAGGGCGAGAGGAAACAGCGCGACTGCCTGAATGTAACAATCAGGTGAAAAAAGTTTATAGAAAACTCCTGTCTGCAGTTGACCGAAGTTTCAAGGACGTGGTGGTAGGGGAGGAGCGAGGAGGAGGGGTGAAGGCAGGCTGGGCAACTAAGGGGCGTGAGGAACACATGCGCGACTTTGCTAATGAAACAATCAGTCGTGAAAAAAAGTTGAGAAAATCCTCTGTTTGACTCAATAGTTTTGGAAGGAAACAATTGGTAGGGGAGGAGGAGGAGGAGGAGGTGAGGAGGAGGAGGGGAGGAGGTGGGGAGAGGAGGAGGAGGGTGAAATAATGAAATCGGGTGGTAATTAACTGAGAAAATTACATTTAAATGTCATTTTCTCACTTCAAATGTTAATTATCACCCGATTTCATTTTACCATAGCTCAAATGAAAGGCCTTGACCTATTCTATGCTTATTAGTTTCGACATGTATTGAGAGAGAGAGAGAGAGAGAGAGAGAGAGAGAGGAGAGAGAGAGAGAGAAGAGAGGAGAGAGAGAGAGAGAGAGAGAGAGAGAGAGAGAGAGAGAGAGAGAGAGAGAGAGAGAGAGAGAGGGAGAGAGAGAGGAGAGTGAGAGAGTACGGAGAAGACGAGAGAGAGAGAGAGAGAGAGAGAGAGAGGAGAGAGAGAGAGAGAGAGAGAGAGAGAGAGAGTATCTTGTCTAAAGTGTATTGTCTGTCTGTGAACTTACATGTACCCTGTGACTCTGAAACTACAGAGGAGAGAGAGAGACGAGAGATGGTAGAGAGACTGAGGAGGAGGAAAGAGAGGAAATGTGGTGTGTGTGTGTGCGTCAGGAGTCCTCACGCGGATGCGTCAGTCGGGCAGGGGGACACGAAGAGTGGTTGGTGTGCGTAGCG
The DNA here is from genome assembly GCA_016584305.1 of Chionoecetes opilio. Taxonomy (NCBI): domain Eukaryota; kingdom Metazoa; phylum Arthropoda; class Malacostraca; order Decapoda; family Majidae; genus Chionoecetes; species Chionoecetes opilio. The sequence goes on from JACEEZ010007245.1 coordinate 80,698, forward strand.
GCCAATGGGTCTTCTCGGCGGGGCAGAGGGCGAGGGGGTCCCGTGTGCCCGTGGCCACTCACAAGGGCGGCGGGACTCGTCACACAGACGCAACACATAACGCTGCACACACAGAGAAACATACACGGTTTTATGTGATGCAAGGATAAAAGTAAACACAAGTAGATGCAAATTATATATGCAGTGCCGTTTCTAATTTTGGGCTATACGAACTGTTTGGGGCCTATGCGAAAGACGAGAAATACTGTGGGGGCTAGCGAATGCTGTGGGGCCTATGCGAAATGCTGTTGGGGGCCCTAGCGAAAGCTGTTGGGGGCCTATGCGAAATAGTTGGGGCTAGGAAGCTTGGGGTATGCGAAAGGTGAAGGAGCGAAATGCGTTTGGGGGCCCTATGCGAAGATGCGTGAGGGTCCTTGCGAAAGCTGTATTTGTGTCCTGTGAAATTACTGTTTGTGGGCTCTATGCAAACTTTGAGGGAGCGAAAGAGTGAAGGATGAGAAATGATGTTGGGGATGCGAAAGCGGTGAGGGTCTATGCGGTGTGTTGGTGGGTCCTCAACGCTGTTTTGCGTGAGGCCTAGCGGCAGTGGGACCTACGAAATGCGTTTGGTGGCCCTAGCGTCAATTAGGGTCTCTTGGCGAAAGGCTGGGGGGTCCTGAAATGTGTCTCGGGGCCATCAAAGGTTGGGGGTCCTCACAAAGCGTGAACACATAAATGCTGACTACATGGAAAATGCGGTTTTATATGCGAATGGTTAAAAGTCTATGCGAAAGTGATTGGCCAATATATATGCAGTGGCCGTTTGCAATGCATTTTGGGGGCCCTATACGAAATGCTTTTTGGGAGGGTCCTATGCGAAATGCTGTTTGGGGGCCTATGCAAATACTGTTTGGGGGCCTATGCGAAATGCTGTTTGGGGGCCCTATGCGAAATGCTGTTTGAGGGCCCTATGCGAAATGCTGTTTGGGGGCTCTATGCGAAATGCTGTTTGGGGGCCCTATGCGAAATGCTGTTTGGGGGCTCTATGCGAAATGCTGTTTGGGGGCCCTATGCGAAATCTGCTTGAAGGGCCTATGCGAAATGCTGTTTGGGGGCTCTATGCGAAATGCTGTTTGGGGGCCCTGGCTCATATGCGAAATGCTGTTTGGTGGTCCTATGCGAAATGCTGTTTGGGGCCCTATATTGAAAAGCTATATATGGTGGGGGATTCCAAGCCCTCTAAGGTGGTCCAGGGGCACGCCTTTAATATTTAAATGCATCAATCTGCTGCACTTTAAGAGGAAAAGAGACTAAGGTTCTAAAAGAAAAGCAATAAAACAATGTCAGCGTGGGGGCCCCTTGGTGGCTTCGGGGACCTCTTGGTGGCTTTGGGGGCCCCTTAGGCGAACCCCGTAGTTCACATTGATGATTCGGGCCCTATTGTGGCTTCACACTACATGTTGGTTAGGGGGTCACATTGTGGCTAGGGGGCTTGTGGCTTGGGTGGTGGTGGTTGGGGTTGGTGTTGGGGGTTGTGGTGGGGGTTGGTGGTTGGGGTGTGGTTGGGGTTGGTGGTTTGGTGTTGGTGTGTGGTGTGTGTGTGGGGGTGTGGTGGTTGGGCCTGGACAAGCTGGCTTGGGGCCTAAACAGAAAATATATGAACGAGTATAACCCCACATACACATTAAGATATGTCCATACAGGACCAACAAGCAAGTAACTGAAATAACACACAACCACAGACACACACATCCCAAAACACACACACACACACACACACACACACACACACACACACACACACACACACACACACACACACAC